>CAWUFW010024642.1:0-57111 GCA_963921515.1 Calotriton arnoldi | reverse complement strand
TGCTTTGCTGTGTTGGCCTGCAGTGGCTGCTTCTGTCTTGGGCAGTGAAAGGACTGGACTGAACTTTCTGCAATCTACTTTGTGAGTTTCTCCAAGGGCTTGAGGTAGAGCTTGCCCCCTGTTCAAGAAGTCTCAGGAACAGCAAAGACTTCAAGCCCGACGCCGTCTACGACGCCGCTGCCGACTCCGTGTACTGAAGGCACCGCAGAGGGCACCGCCGCAATGCCGCACCGCGACCCTGGTCTCACCGACAACGCCTGCTGATGCCGCCACCGAGCCGCTGCTCGCACCGCGACCTGTGGGCACCGCACTCCGCACCGCCTCGCTTCACGACGGCGCCTTGGTATCCCCGACGACGCCGCTCCACGCCGGACTCGACGCCGCTGATTGCACCGTGGTTCAAGGGCACCGCTCGTACAGTTACACGACCCACCGCCCTCATCCAGCACCGCAGCCTTGGCCTGCCGGTGCCATCGACTCCAGTTCGTCAGCCGACGACAGCGCTTCAGCAACGACGACAACGCTGCTGCACCATGACCTGCCAGCACTGTGACGAGCACCGCCTTCATCTCACACCGCGACCCTGGTCTCACCGACGACGCCATCTGATGCCGCCACCGAGCCGCTGCTCGCACCGCGACCTGAGGGCACCGCACGCCGCACCGCTGCACTTCGCACCACAGCACCCGACGCCTGTTGACGCCAGCGTTCCTGACTTCAACCGAGAGGAGATCGAACTGCAACGCGTGTGACTTCGAGGGCCCCGACGACGCCTGCACCGGCCTCCGGAACCGATGCCTGCGGGCGCCGTGTTTTCGGAAGCTCACCGCGAGGTCATCGACGCCCTGCATTTCTGAAAGGTACTGTTTGCGGGTCTTCCCGACACCGTAGCTGACCCGCGACGCCGCGGTCAGCCAGAACTGTTTGGATTTGTTTGTTCACGACGCCGTGATAGCCCCGGGTGGAGCTATCGACATCAAGGAACTGTTTTTAAAGACACTGTGATAACTGAAGATTTTTAAAGTACTGTACTGTGGATTTTTATCGTATTGGTCTTGTTTTAAGTATATAAAAATATTGGATATTTTTCTAAACTGGTGTGGTGTCCGTTTGTAGTGCTTACACTGTATTACTGTTGGTTATGTGCAAATGCTTTACCCACTGCCTCTAAGATAAGCCTGACTGCTCGTGCCAAGCTACCAAGGGGGTGAGCAGGGGTTATTTTAGGAGTGTAACTCCCTTATCCTGACTAGGAAGAAGGGTCCCTACTTGGACAAAGGTGCAAGCCCTTGCCAACTAGAGACCCCCATTTCTAACATTGGTTGTCAGCGGTGAGGATAGGACTTGTGTTTGCACTTGACTTACAGTGATTGGTGTACACTACTACCATATCGCAGACCATTACGTACCACATACAGGTTCTTTTTGGCCTATTTTTGATCTTGCCAGTTTGAACTTGCTACTTCAACATGCCTGAATCTAGAGTATCATCAATTGCATCAGTAGAAATTGCCTTTGAGGAGGATCGATTGGAAGCCTACAATGTCAAGGAGTTGAAATCGATTTGCAAGAACCTGAAAGTCCAGGTCAGAGGCCTCACCAGGAAGGATGAGCTACAAAAGGCGCTGAGGGCCTGGGTAGCAGCCAGACATGCCAGTGGGCAATCTGGTGATCTCAATGGAGAGGTGGAGGAGCCTGTTCCTAGGGTGGATGTGCTTTTGGGAGGGGCGGGACCCTCCAGGCAAGGCAGCAGTGGCTTGTCCCCAGAGGAGCTGGAGGACAGGCGGGAAGCAAGGAAGTTCGAATTAGAGAAACTCAGGATGGAAAGTGAGAGGGAAGACAAAAGAATAGCCATGGAGGAAAAGAAGTTGATCTTGGATCATGAGCTTAAAATGAGAGAGCTGGAGCTGGATTGGGAAGCAGGTAGGGCTTTGTCCAGCCCAGATGGTGGCAGCAAAAATGTAGTGTCTAGTACTGAGGGGGAGGTACACGCACACACAGATTTGGGGCCCTGCTTCAAGGAGGGGGTTGACATACGCCAGGGGGTTCAGGATTGTGAGGTTACTCCCGTGGTACGCAGTGTCCCTGAGGTGGATTGGGGAACTGGCACAGGGGATCATATTCCTGGTAGTGGGAGGGACACTCTACTGTCTCTAGAGAAGAGGTGCAGGGAGAGGGGTTCCCCCATGATAGAAGCCCTGGTAAGTGAGTATGGAGACCAGCCAGAAGAGTATGGGTTGAGAGACAGCAACAGTCAGACACTGTCTCACCAGTCTTGTGAGAATGATGTGGGGTACTTTTCTGAGGCACTGCGTGGTTGGGTGAAGGGTAGTTTGGTTAACACCTGTGTGGGGCTGTGTGATTCAATTGTTGGAGAGCATATTTTAAGTCCCTGTTTTCCAGAGCTATGCCAACACCCAGTGGAGTGTACGTTTTCTGACCCTAGGGAGCTTGCACTGGAGGCAGACCTTTTGGTGGATTCCAGAGGGTCTGGAGAAGCATCTGGGGGTGACCCGGAAGGAAGGGGCTTAGGTATTTCCCCACCAAGGGTGGTGGGAAAGGTTAATGGTAGCCCAGCTAGGTCCCGGTGTCATGGGAAGGGTGTAGGGACTCACGTCCTGTCTCCGCGGAGAAGGAGTGGGAAGGGGCTGCGGCCCAAGGTGCCCGAAACCCGGTCCCAAAGCCTGGGTGGTTCCAGGAGGGAACACCAGGTGTGGAGCCTAGGCTGTACTGATAGGCCGTCCATTGAGGGGGATCTCCTAGAGTCAGGAGAACCTGGAGCATCTGTAAACGGAGCTCCAGTGGTTCTGGTGTCTGGCGGTGCCACTCCTAAGTGGAGGGTGCAGAAGTCCAGAGTGAGGGGTGAGAGGTGAGAGGGGGATGTGTTCCCCAGTGGGAGAACCAGTGGGTCAGGGGCCAGCGAGAAGGGCTGAGCCTCCTAGCAGTGACCATGGTGACACCACTTCTGTCCTGGGGGATCTTCGCGCACTGTCAGATGGACAGAGGTCAGGAGATCTGCACCAGGCAGACTGTCACACAACGCATGAGTCATGTGTTACCCTCAGGGGGGGCATGCGTGCTCCCAAGGAAGTCCTGGTGTGCCGGGCAGGTGCTCAGCTGCAGGGTTTGGTCCCTGGGTTGGGAAGCCAGGTTCAGGTCCTGCCTGACCTGGAGGGAAGGACGACTGTAAGCAGTGTCCTGACCGGTTTGTCTTCTAGGGGTACCACTCCAGGTGGGAGGGTACAGAACTCTGGAAGGGGGCGCAGAGGGAGGGAGTCCCCGCCTCTGACCCCGGTTCAACTTGAGGGTTTAGACCCTAGGTTGGGAGACCAGTTGCTGGAGGGAGGTCCTGAACTGGTGGACGAGTTGGGCAGGACACCTGCCACCGGTGCCCTGACAATTTTGGAAGGACCAGTAGGTCAGAGGTTGCCAGCTCTGAGGTCATAGCACCCCAGGACTGACGCTGGTGAGGCCACTTCTGGCCTGGGGGGTCTTCATGCTCTGTCAGGTGGACAGGAGGCTGGAGACCTGCGCCAGGCGGATTCTGGCCCAACTCATGAGGGGTGTGTTTCCCTTGGGGGGGGTTGGTGTACTCCCCCGGAAGTCCTGGGTTGCCAGGCACAGGTCCAGCCTAAGGGTACAGGCCCTGGGTTGGAGGACCAGGTTCAGGGCGTCCCCCCTGACCTGGGGGAAGGGGCAACTGCTAACAGTGCCACTACCAGTTTGTCTTCTGGGGGTGCCGCTCCAGGTGGGAGGGTACAGTGCCCCAGGGAGGAGGACAGGGTGTGGAGAGGCCACCCCAGTCCTGTGTCCAGCCTCAGGGTACAGACCCTAGGCTGGTGTACCAGTTGCAGGATAGCACCCCTGAACTGGTGGGCGAATTGTGCAAGGCACCTTCCACAGGTGCCCTGACAATTCTGGAAGGGGGTACTGCTCCAGGTGGGAGGGTACGGAGCCCCTGGGAGGAAGACCGGGGGTGGGAAAGCCTACCCCAGTCTCCTGTGCAGCCGCCGGGTACAGACCCTAGGCTGGTGGGTCAGTGCCAGGATGTCATCCCTGGCCTGACAAGAGGGAGAGTGGACAAAGGGTGCCAGGCACCTGGGGCTACCGCCCCCCACTCTTTGACGCCACAGAGGTTAGAGAGCCCTGAGGCATAAGGCCTGGGTCTCCCCACTGACAACTGTCGGTAGCCACTGTGGCTTATTGTCCTGGTAGACAGAGTTGCCCCTGGGAGGGGGACAGGAGTCACACCCCAGGGGGTGGACTGGGCCACACCACTGTGTTGGCCATGTGGGCACTGTCGGCCTGTTGGGACACATCTGTGAGCAAAGTAAGTTTAGGCGCTGCACAGATGGGGTCCACAGGTGAGGAGAAGGGTTCCCCATGGGTCAGCTTATGGGGCCCTGAGAGTGAGGACAGAGGGATCCAACTGGGTTTCGAAAGGCATAGAACCAGAACGTGCCCCCGCTGTTGTGGGCCATGTCTATGTTCTATCGCCCCAAACAGGGAAGTCCATCAAGGGATTGATTAGTCTACCCTGGCTTTAGGCTGGGAGGGGGTTGTGTTAGACTTGGCTTTTTCAGCGGGTTTACCCCCAGACTTTTTGCTTTTTGGCCTCCTGTTTTTGACCCTGTTTTTGTTGGTTTTAGGACTCTGGGCACTTTACCACTGCTAATCAGTGCTAAAGTGCATATGCTCTCCGTGTAAACTGTGTTATGGGTTGGTGTTTCCATGATTGGCCTATTTGATCTATGTGTCAGTCCCTAGTAAAGTGCACTGCAGGTGCCAGGGCCTATAGATCAAATGCTGTTGGTGGGCTGCAGCACTGGATTGTGCCACCCACGCAAACAGCCCGTAAAGTGTAACTCTGGCCTGCCATTTCAGAGCCTGTGCGCAGCCTGGGGCTGCCATGTCGACTTGGCAAGTGCATACACTTGCCAGTCCCTAAACCTTCCCTTTTCTACATGTTAGTCACCCCTAAGGTAGGCCCAAGGTACCCCTGTGGGTAGGGTGCATTGTATGTGAAAGGTAGGACATGCCCTGGTGTGTGTGGCATGTCCTGATAGTGAAATACAGCCTACTTCGTTTTTCACTATTGCAAGGCTGCCTGTTCCCCATAGGCCAGAATGGGCAGTGTTGATTATTACATCCTATGATCCTAACTGACCCAGGGAACATGGTAGAAATTCGAGTTTAGTATGCCTGAACTCAGAATGATAAAATGCATCTTTTAGTGAAGTTGGTTTTAACATTCTGTGTTTGAAAATACCACTGTTAGAAAGTAGGTATTTTCTTGTCTAACCATCCAAGCCTGCCTCTGCTAGGTTGTGTATTCCTTGTCTGGAGTGTGAGTGACAGGGGCTGGGGGATTCCAGGGGACAGGGTGAGTCAGCACAGGGCTGAATAGCAAGATCTACATGTAGATGGGTGGGAGGAGTTGCACCTGGGACCTGAATAGGGCTGTGCCTTCCCTCCACAATGCTGGCTCCACCTCCTGTGGTGCGGCTGATGTCCCTGGCCTACACTGCTAAAGGAAAGAAGGAGTCTTGTCAACAAAGTGCTCCAGGACTGACCAGAACTGGTTTGGACTAGGCAAAGGCCTCTCTGCCTTCAGAGAACAAAGAGAAATTGAGGATAAAAAGGGGGACCCTAACCCCAGAACTTTAGAACTCTTTTGGACCAAGAAGACTTCCAAGAAGAAGAGCTGGAGAAGCTGTGAGGAGGAGCTACCACTTTGCTGTGTGCTTTGCTGTGTTGGCCTGCAGTGGCTGCTTCTGTCTTGGGCAGTGAAAGGACTGGACTGAACTTTCTGCAATCTACTTTGTGAGTTTCTCCAAGGGCTTGAGGTAGAGCTTGCCCCCTGTTCAAGAAGTCTCAGGAACAGCAAAGACTTCAAGCCCGACGCTGTCTACGACGCCGCTGCCGACTCCGTGTACTGAAGGCACCGCAGAGGGCACCGCCGCAATGCCGCACCGCGACCCTGGTCTCACTGACAACGCCTGCTGACGCCGCCACCGAGCCGCTGCTCGCACCGCGACCTGTGGGCACCGCACTCCGCACCGCCTCGCTTCACGACGACGCCTTGGTATCCCCGACGACGCCGCTCCACGCCGGACTCGACGCCGCTGCTTGCACCGTGGTTCGAGGGCACCGCTCGTACAGTTACACGACGCACCGCCCTCATCCAGCACCGCAGCCTTGGCCTACCGACGCCGGTGCCATCGACTCCAGTTCGTCAGCCGACGACAGCGCTTCAGCAATGACGACGCCGCTGCTGCACCGTGACCTGCCAGCACCGTGACGAGCACCGCCTTCATCTCACACCGCGACCCTGGTCTCACCGACGACGCCATCTGACGCCGCCACCGAGCCGCTGCTCGCACCGCGACCTGAGGGCACCGCACGCCGCACCGCTGCACTTCGCACCGAAGCACCCGACGCCTGCCGACGCCAGCGCTCCTGACTTCAACCGAGAGGAGATCGATCTGAAACGCGTGTGACTTCGAGGGCCCCGACGACGCCTGCACCGACCTCCGGAACCGACGCCTGCAAACGCCGTGTTTTCGGAAGCTCACCGCGAGGTCATCGACGCCCTGCATTTCTGAAAGGTACTGTTTGCGGGTCTTCCCGACACCGTAGCTGACCCGCGACGCCGCGGTCAGCCAGAACTGTTTGGATTTGTTTGTTCACGACGCCGTGATAGCCCCGGACGGAGCTATCGACATCAAGGAACTGTTTTTAAAGACACTGTGATAACTGAAGATTTTTAAAGTACTGTACTGTGGATTTTTATCGTATTGGTCTTGTTTTAAGTATATAAAAATATTGGATATTTTTCTAAACTGGTGTGGTATCCGTTTGTAGTGTTTACACTGTATTACTGTTGGTTATGTGCAAATGCTTTACACACTGCCTCTAAGATAAGCCTGACTGCTCGTGCCAAGCTACCAAGGGGGTGAGCAGGGGTTATTTTAGGAGTGTAACTCCCTTATCCTGACTAGGAAGAAGGGTCCCTACTTGGACAAAGGTGCAAGCCCTTGCCAACTAGAGACCCCCATTTCTAACAGCCTCCATGTAGTTACCGGTGTCCAGTGTCCAGGACCAGTTTCCTGGTTGGAAGCGTCATGTACCTGAACTGAATATACAGTATATCATTTCATCTCTGAAAGGATCATAGCTTGGAATGGTTTTACATTAAGGAAATCCCTTATCAAGGAACCTCTAATGGTAATATTTAATTGAAGTATGACAAATTCCCAACAAATGTCTTTAAGGCTGGTTTTCACAATAGAGCCCGCTTCTGCGGGAGAAACCCAAAAGATTCACCAGCCCCAATTTCCCCAATAGCATTCTTATAAAATTCAGCCAAGTGATTTTATGTACACATGGGGGAGACATAAGATCTTTCAGGCCCACATGATAGGAGCTTAATGCTTCTGTCGACCACAGTCAATGCCAATACAGAAGCATTCTGCACTTGACTTTGTGTGATTGATACATCAATGGGTCAAACCTAGACCAGTGGAATCATCGGGGTACTAGCTGGTAGTCCCAGAAGTTATCTTATAAATTTATTTTCAGCCGTGTTTAAAATATGAATATGCACAAAACCTCAACTTTCACAGCCATACAGGGCTGTACCTAAGGACTTAGTAGTGTAGATTTCTTGGGCTGGGGTGGCACTTCTAGATATTGTACGTCTAAGGATTTTGGTTATACAAGCAGTGTGCTAGATTAAAAATAAATGTGATTTCTGAATTTGCAGGCCCCAATTTAGATTTGGCATGAGCTTCACACCAAGATAATCAAAATGGGGGACTTGATCAATTACATTGGTACCCTTTGTCATTTGCCTATGAATACACTTTGGCCCGACAAGGCTAAATACCATATATTCATTTTTCAAACTATTCAGTTCCAAACCCCTCTCTGCACAAAACACATTAAAATGATTTTAAAGTTGTTGGAGGCCCGGAGGAGATTTTGAGAGTAAGAGAGTATCGTCCTTGAAAAGAAGGGCTGGTACCCTCTGTCCACTTACCTTTGGTGAATCACACCCATCCTTGTTCAGGTACCTCACCTCCCTATTAATATACAGGGAGAAGAGTGTGGGGGCCAGCACACAGCCCTGTCTGACCCCATGTTTGATGCAAAAGGGCTCTGTCAGTTGCCCATGCTCGCCCCACCTCACTTGAGCGTAGTTTTCTGAGTAGAGCCGGCCCAGGATGCTCAAGAGGTTTGCGAGGATGCCCATTTCTTCAAAGACCTTCCAGAGCATGGCTCTAGGGACCAGGAAAAAGGCAGCTCGCAATTCAACAAAGGCAACATAAAGTTTGCCCTTGCTGATTACCGAGGTTTTCCTTTGAATGTGAGTAAAGTGAAAGACCTGGTCTACAGTACTAACTTTACTTCTAAAGCCAACATGGTATTCAAATAACATACCTTGGTCCTCTATCCACTCTTGCAGTTGGGCAAGTCCTTGTTTGCAAAATAAATTTTGTACAGAATCAATCAGGCTAAAGGGCATATAGTTGGCCGGATCACTATTTTACCCTTTCTTTTAAAATTTGAATTATCTCTGCCATTTTCCAGGAGGATGGGACCTCCATACCTAGCAAGACGGCGTTGTACAAGAGGTTAAGGAACGATCGCCAAATCTCCATGTTGGCCAAGTAAAGGTCATTGGGGATCTTATCAGGCCCTGGGGCTCTAGCAGCCAGGCAGGCGTTAATTGCTCTAATGGTTACACCAAGCTCAAATTTCAGGATGGTGGAATGACTACACCTAGGGAAATCATACCCCAGCAGTGAATCTAAGCCATCCTGGACATGACCATTGCCACCACTCATATAAAGGTTTCTAAAGTGGGTGACAGGGGTTGTACACAGAATTCTAGGTTCTTTTTAGGTCTCCTGGTACACACTGCAATAGTTTTCAAAAAAGTTTTGGTATCTGGATGACAGGGCGGCAAACAGGTTTTCTCAGAGAGCTCTCCCATTCTTTTTTTGCCTTCGTCAGTTCCCTCCTATAGAGCGACCTACAGTTCACAAGGGAATCTCTAAAGTTGGCCTTACCTGCTTTAAGGAGCTTGGTTTTAGCTTCCCTGCATGATTTATTATACCAAGACTCCTTCTTAAAGTTATTTTTCACTACTCTCTTCCTAGTAGCTATAGATCCTCTAATCCAAGTGTAGAGCAAGGCATGCTCTTTCTTTAATACGATCTTTCTAGTTTCGGGGCAAGATCTGCCAATTTCTTTGCTACCTGCTTGACCAAAGTAGTAACTCCCTCAAGCACATTGGGGTTCCTAGTAACCCAGTCCCACTGGATAGATTTTCCATTGTTAGAGTACGAAACCTCCCCCAAATCTGTCCGGGCTAAGCTCGGCGGCTTTAGGGCTACGCTGCCCTCCAATGTTAACGACAGTGCATTGTGCTCACTTTCCTTCCTTTCCAAAACTTCCATAACCTGTATGAATGGCCAGAGTCTAACATTAATTAAGAAGTAATCTATTCTACTTGAGTGACCTACTCTATTGAAGGTACCCTTACCCTCTCTGTCGGATGGAGTTCTTCCATTAGCCGCTCTGTGATTGTGATTGAGCGTCAGTGCCGTTACTTGTGCTGCTGTAGCTGTCCACTTAGCATATGGGAGTTCAATCTTTGGAATCTTACATTGGGAATCTAATTATGGGGTCATCTCTGGCATATATGCAAGTAAAGGCTCCATAGTGGTGTTGAAATCCCCAGCCACTATTACAATAGGATCCACGAGGAGTTCTGTCAGTATGGACTCTAATTTGGTTAATACTCTCATATCAGATGAATGGCCTTCCACTCGATTGTAAACATTAAAGATATTTAGGGTCATATCTGAAGGGAGCTTCAAGCCTCAAGGAATCAGGAACACTCTAAGTCCTTGTCTCGTTGGCACTGTAGGCAAACCATGGATTAGACTTCAACAAATGAATGTTAGAGTGGGTCCTGCTAGTGCACAGGTGGCATACCCTCGCCTCCTGGCCACTGCAGGTTCAGGAGACCTCTGCCTAGCCGATAGCAGCAGGGCTATTCTTTCCCTGTCACTTGTCGCGCACGGCCCCCCTCAACTAGGGGGCCATACAGGGTAAAGTCAAATGAAAAGTTGGCAATAAAACTAAGTGGTAATAGCACACTCACCGCGAGGAGTGTCCAAACGAAGAACCAAGGGGGTGGCCCTGCCCTGTCTCTTCCTGGCTCTGACGGGCGTCTCGTGCTACGGGAGTTGGTTGGGGGCTATAAAGCACGTGGTGAGGGAAATCAGGATCAGCCCCACCTCAGGCATTCTGGGATAAATAGTCCCCGGCCACAGCAAACAGCACAGCTCCCTGATCGTCCTGCACTGCAGGAGGTAGTTGGGTGATATAAAGTGCACAGCACAGAAGTAAATCAGGATCAGCCCCTCCTCCCCAGGCTCAGGAATTCTGGGACAATGAGTCCCCGGCCACAGCAAATGGCACCAGCCCGGCTCCCTGAACGTTCAATTCAAGCGTAGGCAGCTAAATAAATAAACAAAATGATCACAGCTGCTTCAGGGCAAGCACTTTTTGTGGAAGCACACAACATCTGCGCAATCAAAATATCTACTTCTGTCTCCCAACATGTGGGTGGAGCCAAAGCCCCATTCTAGTGATGCTCACTTAATTGCCTGGCGACAGCTAACCTCTCAAGCCAGACCACAGCAAAATGACAAAAAGATGAAATAACACTATCACAAAATGTGCCACATTATGCTGCATAATTAGCCTTTTCTTGCTGCGTAATTTGGTTCTCCATGCCTCATAATTTTGTCCTCCCCTTCCACTTAGTTCCAGTGGCCCTACGCAGGGCTTTAAGTGGGCTGGGTCTCACCGGTGCTGAGCACCGGCAGTTTTTTAAAGGGGGCCTTGAAACGGGTCTCTATCGGGCTCTGTTTTGTGCCCTGGCACAGGCGGTCTGTTTTTTTCCAGACTGCACTGACAGCAGGCACATCGATGTGCGCTGCTCACACTGCTCACTTCTCACTAGTGGAGAAGTTACGGCATGACATCATGCCAGGTGAGCCTTGTAGGGTAAGGGAAATCCTTTAAAGAGAGTCATTTTCTCTCTGGATTTCCCTTCTCTTTTGAAACTCAGGAGCAGCAACATTGTCGTGGTCTCACCAGGGCTTTAAGTGGAAGCTTTTTCAATATTATATACAAGCCATAGTTGCTGCTTATTTATCTTATGCAACTAACAACCATTGACACAGCCAATAGTCCCGACTTGTTGTAGGTATGATGTCACTTGTTGTATCATATATCTGGATGCAATTACAGAAACAGCAAAATACAAGTCGGGCGGCACAATATGCTAAGCACAGATTTTTAGCTTATGTGTTTTTAAGCCACGCCCTTAATTACATTGGCCACGCCCCTTTGAGAGACCCCCTAGTGTTTTCATCCCACTTAAAGCCCTGGCCCTACGTATAAATCTCAGCAACTTGCAATTTGTCCCGTTTTGTACAGATCAATAATCCCAATAAAAGTCACCACCAGATGGCGATAACTCCCGGAAAGGCTAAAGTGTCCCAATAGCCTCATATACAGAGAGATCCTTGAAGAAAACTTGAATACACAGCTTCAGGCTAGCAACGAGCCTTGGGAAGCCTGCAATGGTGTATGAAGCACGTGCCTCTGGACGAGGAGGCTTCACCACCCCGGGCTAGACGGCTGTGTAATAGTTTCATGGCTGCACAAAACCAGTTTCAAATCCGCAGACGATCATGTGCGGTCTGTGCTACGGTGGTTCTTCTTCCCAAAAGACGGCGTCTCTGCATTACAGCAGCTGCGGTGGAAAAGACTTCCTGCTCCGCGCGCGACTTTCCATAACTATGACACAGACAGGGGAAACGTCCTAAGGATGGGTCGTAAAATGGTCTCCAGTAACGGTTTGAAGCTTTCAGCATGGTCTTCGTCAAAGTAAGTCTAACGTGGAGGTTGAAGAAGGCATGCTTTTTGCGGCTCGTATTTCTGTCTGTAACTGTGCGCGAGCCGCTTGTCGCTTCAGCCGAGTATAGGCGCTGGAAGTACCGGCGCGCGGGGGCGGGGGGGGGGGGTAGCAAATGGAAGTACCGGTGCGGGCGGGCGGGGGCGGTAGCACCCCCAGAAGTGTTCATGCTGGAGTTCAGAAGGGGAATGAGCAATGAAGAAGTCTATTGTAATTGTATTTGTATAGCGCTTACTATCCCTGAAGAGGCGTCGAAGCGCTTTTCGACAAGTAGCACGCTACTCATACATTTTGTGTGTCTCCTGTCACGTTTGCTGCGCATTCAAACACAAAGGTCAAATATCAGGCTGTCTTCTGACAAGTGCTTGCTTATTTGGAAACTGGAGTGTAATTTTATTTATGTTACTGCAAAGTGAGAGGATTTTGTAAAAGTGATCTAGGTGACAATGCTGCTGGGGTACAGGAAGCCAAAGGAAAGGCTGTAGCATGTCCGTTTGTTTAACAATTAACAAAATGTAAATATCGGGAAATAAACTATACACATATTTCAAATTATATCAGCAAAAAGGAAAGCACAAATTAAGCACTTTTTTTAAAAATTCTGAAGTGTGATGACACAAAGATTTTAATAGGGTCAAAAGAAATCAAGGCACTACTTGGTGATGCACAAGTGATAAATATTCACTGTTACCCGATTACCACACATATTTTTTTGCGCTATATAATTTTACCAGTAAAACTGCATGTCTATACAAATTAAGTGGCCATTTCAACAGAAAATGTGCTGTCTGTAAAGGACAGTGCGCTACCTCACCAGTGCTCCCAAATGCGCCGCCTGCTACATAACACGCCCTTACCACTCTCCTGCTGAATGGGCATGGTACATGTGCTACACTTGTGTTTTTTGTATGAAGCGTGGACCTTTCACAATCCCTATGACTTTAATGATATAACATTAATGGCAGCACCATCACTCTAAAAATTGTTCCAGCACCACTGAGTTACTGGATCTGCATGGCTAACAATACTTTTTCACTTTCCCAAACTCTTAGCGATAGAGTCATCATATTGCAATGAATCCAGTGCTTAATTTGTGTTTCTTTTAAAGTGCAGAGGACCAAAGTTTTCTTAGGAGTCTGCCGAGGCGCAGTGGCGTAGCTAGCCCTCTGGCCGCCGTTGGGGGTCCCTGCATTTACCGCCCTGCGACAGCCGCAGTAAAGAGCGGGGGGTGCTGGCGAGTATTCTCCGTTTGCCGCCCCCGGGCAAACGCATTGAGGAGGGGGGGCGTCCTGTTGCCGCCCCAAGACGGCAGGTAATAGCGAGGGGAGGCTGCCACCCCCAAAACTCATGCCGCCCAGTGCGGACTGCCCCCCACCTACGCCACTGCAGAGGCGCTGTTGAATTCCGCTGTTGCTATTTGCCAAGGAAAGTTGGTCTTCATTCCGCTTCCTGCCTCTTTCTTTCCCCACCTTCTAAACCCGTTCAGGTTCCTTTTCACCCCTGCTTTCTCACTGCTTTCTTCGCTTTTCTAACTCTCTTTTCTGTCTTTTTCATTCTTTCTCTGAGTCAAAGTATGATGATGAAACAATAAGTCAAGGTAAGTTCTGGAAGGGTGGAGTCACGAGGGCCAAAGTCAGGAGACATCATGACAGTCAATGTATACATTTATGTTTTTTAAAACTATCCCAAACAGATTGGCAACAAAGGACAACTGTTATAGTAAATTTGTTCTGGCTTACTAAATGTCTCTGGTGGGTTAAGGCACCTACGGCAAAGATCTTTTTGTACCCTGCAATTTCCAGGGTATAACATCGTAAAATAATTCTGGCACTTAAATCAGTTGGAGAAATCTCTGCACAATCTGGTCAGCTGTTTGACTCAGCATTGAGGGTTAATGTGCCCTCTGCAAAGCATAACTTGTAACATGCATGTCACAATTTTATGTATTGTATATTGGCAACTCAGTAGGTTACTGCTTTTGCTGCTGAGATTCTTGTGTTACTTGCAGACACCAAGTTATAATCTTTGTCATGTAGCTGAGTGAGCTAGGAACCAGCATCAAGGAGCTGCATGAAAACTGCAAGACATAAGTTTAGAAGCTTGAGTTTTTTTCCATCCTTTTGTTATTTTAAGTTTACTAAACAAGGTTCCTTTGGGTAGTAATAAAGACCTTTCAGTAAGTGCTTTATTAATGGTTATTAATGTAATTACTTATAGAGACATATACATCTGACCTTATTGCAGGGGCATAACATAGGCCCCTGCAGAGAAGGGGGGCCCACAACTCCTCAGCGGGCCCCCAATATTTCAGGGGCCCCCCTTTCAGCCCATGGCTAATACATATCTGTGAAACATCTGAAACTCAGCCACCTCTCATCATATTCTGCAAGGGGGCCCCATCATTTTGCTCTGCTCCACTGCCTTCTTGCAGTGCATGCATATCTCTTACATACAAGGCTTAACCAGCTCAAAAACTATCTGCAGTCATAGTTTACTTCAAGGACTTATGAAGTGACTGGGTGAATGCTTTTGATGGCACCCGAATCATGGCGTTAAAGATCCAGCCAGCCCCAGCCACTATGACACTCGAATAAAAGGAGTACTAAAGGCCCTTACAGTGAGCCATTTGTGTCGTCATGGACATTATTTAGGGTCACAGCTGCGACCCCTTGCATGCCCCTTGCGACCCCTGGCACTGCCTTTGGGACCACTGGCCTTAGAAGGGGCAAAATAAGTGCAAAGAACACAGGGGTATCTCTCATCCCCAGCGTCTGACTCCAACCTCGTGTCTGTTATTCACTGCTAAAGTAGGAACAAGTGGAGCAGCAGGATCTGGAGCGGACTTTCACTGTCATTTAAGGTAAGAAAAATAAAATGGCTTTAAGTGTGTGTTGTGTGAGTGCATGTGGGTGAGGGTAAATGTGACTGAGTGTGTATATGTGTGAGCATTTATGTTTATATGTGGGATCGTGTGTGTGAGTAAATGTAAGTGAGTAAGAGTGAGAGAATCTGAATGAGTGAGTCAGGGTAAGAGTGAGTACAAGAGACTGAGTGAAAATGAAAGAGTGCAAGTGAGCGCTAATGAGTGAGCAAGACTGAGTGTGAGACCGGAGGCGGGCCCAGATTCTGCTCAATAATGGCTGCCAGATCCGAGATGATCCCCCCTCATTTCCAGGGATGGTTACAGTGTCCAAAAATGAGTGCATCCGCCTACCACCTGCACAAATTAAGCACTAATTGGAAAGTTGGGTTACAGTGTTTCTTTTTGCACTCGTGTGACGTTACATGTCTTACTATGCTGAGACAGTTTTTTGAAGAATTGACACTTTGTTCATTGTGTTTTCCGGGAAGTTCTCTTCAGCAAATGTCTTTCTGTGTTTCGAACAGTGATACAAATATGGAAACCTGCGACATTTCAACAAGAATGCACTTTAACTTTGTAAGTGCCTATGTGAGATTGTATTACCAGAGAATATCTTGCACACTTGTCTTTGAATTTCACGTCATCAGGAAATTTTGCATGAGTTGGACTGGTCGGTATGGAAATGGGGACATTTTTCCAACAGGCCCATGCCTCTGAAAAGCTGTTAATACCCAGAAAGAGTCAATCTTAAGACCGTCTCTTGTGTATTGTATTTTGATGGTGTAGTAATTCACGCCTCTGCTTGCAGAGAAGGCCTTGGTGGATTTCTTGGCCTGGGGAGGTATTCCGCCTTTTGCTTCTCAATCAGAGCTGAGAACTTCCAAGCTTGCCACTTGTGGACGAGGATCCACCCAAGTAAAAACATATTTTTCCTCAATAGAAATCTGTAGGTAACTTGCGTTCACAAATATCTTATCTATGAGACCTCCCAGGCTCTTGGGTGAGCTGGACGTAGAAGTCTCAGGTGATAAAAAAGGCGAATGAATCAATGAATGTAAGATGTGATCGGATCTTGACTCATAGGGTGGCAGCTGAGGTCTTAGAGATACGACGAAAGTTGAACATTTAAACAATAAGATGATATGTGAGATGTCTTGGTAAGAGGGGTGTTGGGGGTTCTAACGACCAAATGAGAGGCAACTCGGTAAAGGCAAGGTCTTAACAGTAAGATGGGAGGAAAGGTGCAAAAATATGATGGGATTGGTCCTTAAGATATGACAGTATATGAGGCACTAAAGATAAGATGGGAGGTGAGATCAGAAAGATAGGATGAGGGGCTACAGCTGCTGAGGAAAAATCCTGGTGTCAGAATGAAAAGCGGGCAGTAAAGATTGTAAAAGTGGTAACTCCTAAAGAGATGATGGCAAGCCAGATGTTCAAGAGAGGATGCGACCTGAAGCACTAAAAACAGGTTGGAAGTCAAGGTCATAAACATAGGATGGGTGGTGAGGGCTTAAATGTAAAGTGGGAGGTGATGGACTAATGACGACATAAGGGTCTATGGGATGATTATGAGGAGAGCAGTGTTCAATTTGTAAAAAACGAAGTGCAAGGGCCCACGTCAGGAGATCACTGCAGCTTGCAACACCCATTGCCCTTGCCAGCGCTGGCAATGACACTACCAATACAACTATTAACCATCACACTTATACAAGTGTGACAATTCAGACTATTCCAAGCCCCCAAAACTATAAGAATTGCTTAGGCGGCAGGTAGTAGTCATTTTTAAAGTATTTTGAATGAACAAACAACTGTTTGCTCATTTCTAAATTAGGCAAACAGCGCTACCATGTGGCACACTGTCATAAGTGATGGTGTTGGCAATTAAGTGCCGGTGTCAAGCACAGGAAACTACTGGCTCAAATTGATCACTGGAAGAGAATACAAAAGATAAGGGATGGATGTGAGTCCACAATATAACATGGGATGAGTAGTGAGGTTCTAAGTATAATCTGGAAGGTGAATCCAAAATATAACAAGGGAGTTGATAAAATAACGCTTGGTAGAGAATAAGACTTTGATTTTCAGTTTAATTTGATCCTATCTGCCTTAATTTTAATTACAGAAAGGATCCATGTATTGCTTTCAATTTTGTCCCTATTTATTTTAAGTGTGGCATTGGAGTTCTTGTCAGAGGCATGGAGGTTGAAATTTGTTAAACTCCTAGATTTATTTTGCCATTTGTGTCTGACATGGCTTTGAGTAGTGGTGTATTTCATAAGCATTTTCTGCATTCAAGTAGTAATTATCAAAAAATGCTTTGGAAGTTCCAACTTTTCTCAGTGTAAAAAAATGACTAGAGTACAGCACCGTATGCAGCTCGGATCAGATCACTCCAACAAATAACTCTTGTGTCATTTTGTAAGCACACACATGCTTGGTTCATGCCTACAAAAGTACTTTTTCCACTTTTTTAGCCATGCTGCACAGCACTGGGGATTCTGTGCAGCGTGGCCAAAACCATAGGCAAAGCAAGTAGGTCCCAAGCACGAGACCTACTGGCTTTGACAGTGCTTATTTTTAGCATGTCTCCAACCACCAAGCGGAACTTCTACTTAGTGACTATCTCAACCAAAAACACCACACAGAAAACTGCATTATTCTACATCAAAATACATTCACAAATGTGTTGCCCAACATCAGATTTACAGATGTGTTCCCCATTTAGAACATGAAGCATTCCATAACCCTTCTTCGCTGAAGGTTGCCTGGGATAAATTTGGCTCTTCCAGTAGGATCATAGCTGACAAATTGATAATACTGACTTTCAATGATTATTCCATGCAAATGTGTCAACTCCGGGCCACAACATATAGAATTATAAATGGGTAGGCATCAATTATATGGTTGTTTTCTCCCTTGAAATTTCAAGTTACTTCATAGACAACAGGAATAAGACTCAAGTGGCCTAGGATGTTACTTCAAATGATGAGACAGAAAACTCCCCATAGTTGATTGGATCATTACTAACCCATGCTGCATATCAGAATAATATTTTCCAAAATATCACCAGATGAAAATATCGTCCCATGTACCATGCACAAAGATACCGTCCCATAGGGTGTAGTTTTTCCATTATTAACTCCAATGGAGCGATATTTTCACAAATTATATTTAAGACACAATCTCTCTGTCAGGTAATATTTTGCCATAGCAAACACAAAGAGATGATGGACGGTGTGCTGAAACTTTTCAGACACTCATCCCCAGTCACTATTAGATCTGGGTTGAATCTATCATCGTTCTTTAGCTCACTTCACCACCCCAGTTCAGACCCAGCCATATGCAAATCAGTCTTGACCCTGTGCCTCATGGGAACAGTCCAGCCCCAACTGCCAAGCAAGTTCTTCCCTGGACCGGAAACAAGTATCCTGGGACCAGTTTCGGGGTAACACCCCTTATCAGCCAGGCTAGCTTGAATCCAGTGGCAAAGTGAGCAAGGGACCCACGTCTGGGTATACCCTGCCAACTTAGGACGAACAAAGCAAACACAAAGAGATGATGGCCAGAGCGCTGAAACTTTTCATTCACTCATCCCCAGTCACTATTAAATCTGGGTTGAATCCATCATCGTTCTTTAGCTCACTTCTCCACCCCAGTTCAGACCCAGCCATATGCAAATCAGTCTTGACCCTGTGCCTCATGGGAACAGTCCAGCCCCAACTGCCAAGCAAGGTCTTCCCTGGACCGGAAACAAGCATCCTGGGACCGGTTTCGGGGTAACACCCCTCATCAGTCAGGCTAGCTTGAATCCAGTGGCAAAGTGAGCAAGGGACCCACGTGTGGGCATACCCTGCCAACTTAGGGCGAACAAAGCAAACACAAAGAGATGATGGATGGAGCTCTGAAACTTTTCAGACACTCACCCCCAATCACTATTAGATCTGAGTTGAATCCATCATCGTTTAGGATGCTTGTTTCTACTAACAATGGGACTGATCATAAATGTAATGCTAATTATCCAAACATACCTCAGCACTAAATAATTCATTTCACAGGCATTTTTAGGTCCCTCCTAGGCTGCGCTTGCGCTGTCTCTTCGAGGCATGTTGTATTCTGAATATGGGCTTTAAGCTCCGCCCATTTTCCGCCCATGTATTTTACTGGCTCTTTTGACTGTCTTTTGGAAATGGTTTTGTTTCATTTGTTAATTTGTTTAATAGTCCCTCCTTAGTACCTCCTTTTCTCCTGTTGTAACCTCCCATGAGAACTGCCCCTGTTACATCTGTTGTTACTCAGTATGATTTATTTACTGTTTGTTATCACTATTTTATTAATCACTTTCTCCTGGCTGCTGTTGCAGGCACAACAGGCTCTCTGCTTCAGCCCACCAGAGTCCACATGTTTTCGTGGCTCAGCGTGGCACAGATCAAGGACGCCATGCTTTAGCTTTTAAAGACACTCCCTTCCCGCTCCACGGCCGGCCGCCTCACTTTATACTTCATCAGAATTTTTTTTATTAGTTGCTTTAGCTTTAAGCATGCCGCCACCCTTACCCCTCTCACAAAAGTGTGTGCCCGCCCCACTACCCCTCCAAGATCGCTTCTGTTTTTTATTGTTTAATTAAAATTAACACTTTTCAGTGGTTCATAATATGTGCGTTGCGGCACTCCGGTGTGCTGTGAAAAGCACCGAGGGGCGTCACACCAGGGACACAGTTTGGGAAACAACAGACATGCTTGGTTAGGTAAACAAGCCAAATCTGCTGTAATGGACCAACATTCACTGTGTTGTGAAAACCACCCGCTGGTAGCCCTGGCACACTACTTCCGTACGCTATGCTACACAAACTTACATACATCTTTTGAATAAAACAAACAAAGCATTTCCTACTCTCAACTAACCCTGGGCGAAGTACTACGCTACGCTCGCGTAGTTTGCGCTACTTCGCACTACGCGAATTGCACGTAGCACAGTGCAAACACGCGTAGCGTAGCGGTCATTTTTTGCTTGCTCGCGGTCCTCAACGTCAAGTTGGCGACCGCGAGCAAGCAAAATGACATCCCGGTGAGACTTTTTCCTCGTTCGCGATCAGCAACATCAAGTTGCCGATCGCGAGCGTGGAAAATAAACCTCCCGGCGAGATTCTCAACGCGGGGAGGTCAGGTTTCTCATTGCGAGTGGTCGCGTATGCTCGCGACCGCTCGCGATGAGAAACTACCAGTCCGCGTTGAGAAAGCTGCCGCTCGAGTAGAAATTTACTAGAGCGGCAGAAAATGACCGCTTGCACTGTGCAAGATGCGGTTTGCACTGATTGCACAGTGCGGACAAGCATCCGGCACTGTGCAATCAGTGCGAACAGCATTTTGCACAGTGCACTACGCAGTTCGCGTAGCCACGCGTAGCTCGCCTAGTGCGAAGTGCACTTCGTTTAGCTACGCGTAGCGCTACTACGCGAACTACGCCCAGGGTTACTCTCAACAAGCACGATTTGCAGTGGGCGGGGCTTTAAGCTGATTCACTGCACAAGTGTGAATCCCAGTCGTGATGTTACTGCACATAATGCAATGTAGGCGTTGTTTTCTGGACGTTCCTGGTGCAAAATCTGATTGTTGTTGGTGCCGGGCAGGTTAGTGCTCGGAGTGTTATGTGATGTGCTCACCAGTTGCACAAACTCCCATATGCAGGCTTTCGCTAGCACTTCGTGTTTTGTAGAAAATCTGCGCCTTTTAACTTTTCTACTTAATTACAGTTGTAGCATTGCCTTTAGACTGTATGCTACATTAATTCTCTGCCTGCCTTCTGCCTTTCAGCACATGTTTCATGGTGGAAAAGGAAAGCACACAGACACAGGTCTTCTCGAGGAGCCTTATCACGCAGCGCCTCTCTGATAAATTTCTGTTACATTGAGCCGGGGCCTGGGAGAAGGAGTGAGCCCGGACATGTTCTGTTGGTTTTTTTTTACACTAAAATCACTGCCTGGGCTCAAACGCTCTCAGGGACCACATGATGCCTATTAGCAGTCTGATCCAGAAAAGGAACTTTGTCTGCACTGGGCAGCCCTCACATGAATTGGCGCAGCACTTTTTCAATCAGCAGTAAGTTGAACTTGTTGTTAAAGTTGGCAGGTATGGTATTATGGAACTGCAGGTTCACGCCTGAACAAGGTCTGCATGGGTATGCAGGGAGCGAACTCAGAGAGGCACTATCAAGATGGCTGTTATGGTTAGCTCTTTGTGCCACTGGGCATGCTCCAAGCTCACCAAGATGGCTTCTCAATTCACTCCGGAAAGAGTTATTTTTCAGAGCTACGTTACTTTGCAAGTGATGCTCATCAACCTTTAAATCTAATGCTGCAGCTGCCGCCTTGCTTTGCCTTGTTTGATTTTTTTAAGGGCGGAGGATTCACATTTGTTTGCGTGATATCAAAAACTTAGAGCTGCAGTAGTGTTAGGTGCGGCATCAAATAAAAGCGCAGCAGTATTAGAAAACAGAGCGGAACTTCTACTACCGACCCTCTTCGTGGCAAGTTATATAAATAGGGTTAACAAATGCTTGCTAATGTATGCTTATTAACCAACATCAATTCCTATCGTGCATAGCAGGCGGGGTGGACACTTTTTCACTAGTTTCTTAACTCCAATACTACTAGTGGGTTACACATCTCAGCATAAATGTTACTGCTGCCATGCATGTCAAGTAAGTGGTCTCGGTGAGTGTGTGTGTAGGTGAATAGGTACTGTAAAAATATTCTCCAGTTTTCGCGCTTGGAAAGAGCATGCGTGCAGAACGCTATCTCTGCGTCGCTGCATAAACAAATCCAGCTACAAAGTGTTAATTCCGCAAACTATTGGCATTAACACACTAGTGAAAAGAAAAATGGTAGCAGAACAATTTTTCCCATGTGACAAACCCTGCATATATACTTCTTAAAAGTAGATTTTATTAAAAACATGCGGAGTCATTGACTTATTGTAAAGCCATATAAGCATTTGCTTTACTTTTCTGTTAACTTGCCGAACTATGTTGTAGGACAATGTTATACAAACAGAAAATAACTTTGCAGGACAGTACTTTCAGAAAGTCAGCTCTTTGCATCGTATTTATTTACAAATAAATATATTCTACATGGGTCACACATATTTGTTACCAGATAGTGTTTTTCTCCTTGCCTCTCAAACCTTCCTATGGAGGCAGTCTCCACCAACCCCCACCGATTTGAGTGTGTCCTCTTGACCCATAACCTGGCAAATTTTTAAGGCTCTCCAACCTGTGCTCTCAGTCCGCTTGTGAAAAATGAAAGTTTTGGACAGCCAGGTATGTTAACTTAAACAGATACATTTAAAAACAAAAATGTCTACTGGCTCACCCCCTTTCATCTCAATTTCACTGACCCCTGTCATCCCACACATTTCCTGTCTCCACTCTATACTGCCTGCTCACACATACTAAGCACAGTTTCTTTCCCGTGCCTTTTCAAAGTTTCCGTCCCTCAATCCCACGCTCTCCTCCTCTTCTTGGGGTGTCTTTTTCATAAACAGGTCCTTCCTCTTTATGCGTCTGTCCCCTGCTCTCTCCTTCTTTCTCACACACTCTCTGCTCCTCTGTCTAGAGTTCATTCACCACTTCTTGCACAAACTACGTATCCCTCTCTCTTCCTTTCTATCTGTTCTGGGCAGCCCGCACCCCTATCTATTCACCATACAGAATAATTCTACTGCACAAATCCATTCCACACCATACAGTTCGACCAGACACAATTCCAATACAACCCACATAATTCCACTCCACACCACATACAGTCACTACACTCCAAAACAAAACACATAGGTTAAAGGCATTGTCATTTACAACGCCAAAAGCTCTAACTCTCCCAAATGCGAGACCTATTGCATTGTAAATGCTTGTTTAAAATGGACATCTCTAAAGTTTTGTCACAAAATATTTTCAGAAAAATGGATAGTCTCTGCATCTTGCAGCATAAACTTTATACAGCTATATTAAAACCAAATATATGTTTAATGCAAATTTTCATCTATTCTATTTGGTCACATTTCCTAAATAGCGTTTCTTTACTTTTCATATTTCTCTGCATAGGGTTAGGTTTGATAGGCTGATAGGTCACACAGCTGATGATACATTCAGAGTTTGTGGTTCCTCGACTTTCAGGGCCCAAAGCTGCATCACATGCACATTCAGAAAATAAATGCGGTTTGCTCCCATCAAATACATCACTGTGTCTTTTTAGCAAAATCATTATGCAAATCCATCTGGTGTTTAATTAACACAAAATACAGCACATACAGGCACCCAGAATTTATGCCCAAGCACCTCACACCAGGCACTGCACATGGAAACACCCACACTAGAATAGCCATGCCATACACACACCTGTGCAAAAACTACATATGCACATAAGCACACACAACACTCACACAAACTGCACATGGGCATATGTAGATCCCACATACAAGAGATACACAAGTACAAGCGCAAACTTTCACTATTCACAAATCGGGAATGATGAATGGAGCCCAACTCTATGATAAATGATCTCCTACAATACTGAAGTTGTGATCTTTGGGGAGAGCACCCCTCCGGGCAACTCTACCTTGTGGCCATTAGAGCTAGGATCTACTCCAACCATCCACGTCAGGGACCTCGGGATCGTCATTGACTGCCCAATTCAATGCAATTACTCCCTCTTTCTTTCACACACTGAGTATGCTGGGGAAGATTTTTAAAAGGCTCCTAGTCAACAACCAGAAAACCATCACCCATACTCGTGTTACCAGCAAACTAGACTACAAGAACACCTGCTATGCCGGGATCTATAAGCATTGACGGAAGAACATCCAGAACCTGGTGGCCAGATTCACTCTCAACCGCAAAGAAATAAGTGTTGGGCAAATTTGCAAGGAACAAATAGCCAGTCTCCCTAGTGAGAAGATGTCAAGGCTTGGGTGTGGTAACACGAACTTCCTTAAGATTGAACTACTATTACAATCTGATTGGTATCCAGGTGCTTGTGTTGGAGTCTGGCCTGCTGGAAATTATGAGGGTTGAGGCTGACCAGAATAGACATTAGCTCTTACTCTCAAATAGCTCTCCACATGCTCTGTATGCCTGTAAGGAAGAAGATATAATGTAAATATAGGGCTTGTAGGCCACCTCCAGAATCGACAAAAATTGTGCCTGCCATTGGCCCACCTGAACGCACCCTTCTCCCATCCCAAATAAATTCCTGGAACCAGGCCTGGTGGGGAGGAAGGACTGTCATGTCATTCCACTGCCTCCGTTGGATTTCTGGAGAGTCAGGTGGAGGGAGTGGCAGTTCACCATCCTCCCTTTCACTGCTTTGCCTAGTTCCCAGGAGTCCTGGGGGTAATAAGAGAAGCTTGGGAAAACAGCTTCTTCCTATGTCAAAGCAGCAAAAAGTAACTTAATATTTTACTGCTATGACAAGATGGTTGTGGAAAGCTAGATTTAGAATCTGGCATTCATGCTAATAGCTTCATATACTGCTGAAGCTGCCATACTCCAGTATGAACACCATTCAGAAACCCCTTTGATTAAACATTTATAACATTGTGAAACAACCCGTATAACAGATAACATAAAATACCATTGTTTATTTATGCATCTCCTTAAGGATGTCTTGAAAAATAATATGCATATATAGCCACTCTGTAGTTATACCAGAGATAGGAATTCCTCGGATTTTTCACCATTAATAACTTTGCACCATTTGACGAATTTCCATGAAACTTTAGAGACCTATTCTTCCTTCTACATTGGCAGACAATGCAAAGTTTCGCTGTGATTGATCAACGGGGTACAAAGATAAAAGGGTGGTCCCAAAACACATTTTGCCACCAATGCATTTTCCATAGACTTTTGTATTAGATGTATCGCGAAAGCAGCTGAATGGATTTACAAGAAATTTGGCAGGATTAGACATTATGGTGCGCAGATCCTTTTCGGTACTGTAGGTAAGTAGGGTAAATATTTTGTAAGTTATAAGGTATTCTAACTTGGTGATATCTGTTGTTGCAGTTTTTTTTACAACATTTCGCTGTATTTCGAGGTATTAGGTGGAAGTACTGCCTTACATGCCGATGACAAGTCATTAGGTGATTGGCTATCGACTATACAAAAGTTAAGGGCAGCCATGTTGTTTTTACGTACAGTTTGACTCTGTTCTGAGTTACGCCTTCAGATGTAGGTAAGTAATCGGGTTTGGTATTTTTCCCCTGCCTATTAGCACTTTAGTAAAGTGGTAATAGGTAGGATAAAATATTTCACATTTTCTATATATTTAAAAAAAAATGTATGGCGGTACTGCCTCGGGAGTACCTCAGTACCAAAAATCAGTAAAAAAAATATATATTTGCTAAAAATAAAAAATACACTACAATACAATATATTTTACATATCAGGTGTACTAAAGTGTATTTTCTATGTTTTTAAATATGCACAAAAAAGTCTAAAGTAGTGGCGCAGTAATACATACAAATTACTGCGCCACTTAAAAAAAAGTGCAGTTCTCCCTTGGCTGCTAAAAAATATATAGAAAATTATAAATACATTTCTCTATCTACTAACACTATGATAATGTAGTAATAGGTAGTGAACATCCATGAAGCCTAATACTTACCTATATTTAAGACCCTAACTTAGAATGGAGAGAAACGCACATCGCAGAACGCAGCAAAACTGTGATAAAAAAACTACAGGGCTGCCTTTTACCTTCGGTAAACACAGCCATTAGCCAATCACATAGTGACGATTCATACGCATGTACTGTGTTAAACTTACTGTGGTATAAGGTGGCACAATATATAACTACATTTGTTAAAGCTTATAACTTTCACACTACTTACACTATTCACACATACTACCAAAAGTTACCATTTACACCTCATAATGTATATTCCTGTCACATTACATCTGCATCCATTTTCACACTATCATTCTATGTCTGGTTCAAATAACACACTCCACTCTACGTCACTCCACTCTTCGCCACTCCACTCTATGCACCTCCACTCTATGCCCCTCCACTCTATGCTACTAAATTCTATGCCACTCCACTCTACATCACTCCACAGTACACCACTAGACTCTACACTAATCCACTGTAAGCCACTGCATTCTACTACACTACACTCTACGCCACTCCATTGTACATCACTCTACTCTATGCTATTACACTCTATGCCACTCCAGTCTATGACACTCCAGTCTACGTCACTACATTCTACTCCACTCCACTCTACTCCACTGTACGCTATTCCACTGTACGCAACTCCACCTTACGACACAACACTCTACGCTATTGTACTCTATGCCACTCCACTGTATGCCACTTCAGTGTACACCATTGCATTGTACGCTATTCCACTGTATGGCTCTCCATTGTTCACCAGTCCACTGTATGCCACTGCACTACACACCACTACACTCTACGGCAATACAGTGTACGCTATTACACTATTCAACACTACATTATATACCACTCCACTCTACTACACTCTACATCACTACACTCTGCTACTGCCACTCTACGCTAATCCACTGTACAACACTGCACTCTACACCACTCTACTCCATGCTACTCTCCTATATTCAACTCCACTCTACTTCACTACACTGTACGCCTTTAAACTCAATGATATTGCACTCTACCCCATTCCACTGTACGCTACTCCACTATATGCTGTTCCACTCCTCTGTACGCCACTACACTCTATGCTATTACACTGTATGGCACTCCACTCTACAAAGCTCTACTCTATGCCACTCCACAGTACACTATTTCACTGTACGCCACTACACTCTACCCCGCTGCACTCTACAACACTCCACTCTGCAGTATTTCACTCTACAACACTCCACTTTAAGCCACTCCACTGTTTGCCACTACATCAATGCCACTCCAGTCTACGCTATTCCACTGTATGCCACTACACTGTACCCACTGTACACTACTGCACTCTATGCTATTCCACCCGATGCCGCTCCACTCTACACCACTACACTCTACCTTACTAGTGTACCCTATTCTACTATACGCCACTCCACTCTGTGCCACTCTACTCTATAACACTCCACACTATTCCACTCTATGCCCCTCCACTATACACCACTGCACTCTACTGCACTCCACTGTACAGGACTCCACTCTCCGCCACTCCACTCTACACCACTCCACTGTACACTATTCAACTGCACGCCACTCCACTGTATCACATTCCACTCCACTCCACTCTAATCCATTCTATGATACTATACTCTATGACAATATTCTTTACGACACTCTCCTCCATTCTACTGTACCACACTCTATTTAATGGCATTCCACTCGATGACAGTAAACTCTACAAATTCCACACTTTTTTAAAATTAAAAATAAAACACCATTGAAATTCAATGAAAAAAAACCAAAGGTAACCTTTGTTATAGTTAGAAAAAATTTATTTCATCTTTCTATACAAACCAAACTTCAAATACACAAACATTAGAAATTATTCAGTTA
This sequence comes from Calotriton arnoldi, assembly GCA_963921515.1. Classification (NCBI taxonomy): domain Eukaryota; kingdom Metazoa; phylum Chordata; class Amphibia; order Caudata; family Salamandridae; genus Calotriton; species Calotriton arnoldi. The sequence continues at coordinate 29,709 of CAWUFW010024642.1, read as the reverse complement.
TAGTTATACCTTAGATTTATCATTTACGCACCTCCTTTAAATTAATAAAACTTTATTTATTCTTTAGCTACCAACAAAAGTTAAAGTACACAAAAATTCAAAAATTTAATTTCTAAGCGTATACCTTTAAATTATCATTTATGCAACATCTTCAAATTATTATAACTCGCACACCTCCAACCTCATTGTATTCAACTCGATAGCCACACAACATTAACTATAACTTGCACCTTCTTCATGCACTGCTGATACCTATTTATATTATCCTACTTATACCATGTAAATTATTAGTATTTAAAAGAACAGTTATGACATTGCAAATCAAATATTTTGTGAGAACACAGTGCATTGTAGAGTGGTGAAATATAGTTAATGCAGTGCGGCTATCCAGTTGAACTTGGGAACTACCCAGAGTTACTTTCTTCCCTTTTTGCTTAATTTATGTGTCACTCTAAGCCTGAAAGGGTATTGTTTTGGGTGCTCCATTGTGTCTGGACAAAGCTATACCACCTGAAGAGCTCATAACAAGAGCGAAACGTGCCAGTGGTTGCTTTTATTAATTCCAGGTTGACTTGGATGGTATTTTACCAATCCAAAGCTGTAATATTTTGCCTGTAGTGGTAAAAGGCTTTTGTAACTCTTCAGCTTGGCTTGGATGGCACCAGCAAATCCTATGCTTAAAGACTTTACTGTAAAAATGGCAAATTACTTTGTCCCTGTCTAGCTCTGCAATGCCTGGCGGGCCCGTGAGAGGGCTCTTAGTTGGAGATCTTTCAGTTCTGAGCCAGGCCGAAGATGGGGCCGCGCTGCATCGCAGCAGCAGCCCGGCAGCTGAATGTAGTCGCAAACAAGCCATTGATGGAAGTGGGCTGACCCAAAGCTAACTTTATGTATACTGTAAACATTGAGTTCAAGCCGCACCTAAATACAACAGAGACTGCTAAATTACATCACCACGTTCCCCAAAAAAGCCTCACCATAAGCAGTTCTTTACTGAGAACTCTGCATCCTCAATTCCCTCGCAAAATTGAACTGCTAGACCACCAGAGAAGTTATTTTTCATTCTTCTCTGTGGTCAGATAGATTGTGAACAGGGATTCACGCATCATGTAAACTGGTCAAACAGGAAACATGCGTTTTATTAAAAAGGAAGGACTCCCTATTTTATTAGGACCACACATGCCACAGCTGCCAGTGGTGTCTGGCAGGCCCACTGTTTCCTAGTCTCATGCTGTGGTCAGTAGAAGGCAGGGCACTAAGTAGCAGGGTAAGATCACTCCTCATCCTAATAAACCCCAGAGCGTTACCTGGGACGCACACTCCGCGCTGCCGCCCTGGCCCGGTAGCCCTGCAAACCTGTGACCCACTACTCCTCAAGGTTTATTGCTGCAAATAATTACTACTCATAATAGAAATAACAGTTTGCAGTTTCTCCCATGGGAAATTGTAGCACCTATATGGACAATACATTGGGATAACATTTTGGGGTCCTGCAATCCTCATTAGCCATAATACTGGAGGAGTTACCACCACACAAAGGTTGGCTTCAGGATGTAATATCTCCTGCATTCAGTTTCCCTCCAAGCGGACACTGGCACACAGGGAAATACATCCACCATCGCCACACATTTAGGAAATATCCACAGCCAGGGGGATACATCTTGTAGGGGTGTCTGCCATTTCCTCAGTGTGTTCCTAGCCACAAAGCACTTGGAGGAGCAGCGATTTCAATCTAAAAAGAATGATATGGCTACCAACGCTGCCTGGGATTCAAGGCCTTAAAAATAATGCCAAGCATGTACAGGTTTATATAAGGGTAACATAGCTGAGATTAAAATCACAGGACAGAATTAGAACTAACTTTCGGATGTTATTTCAGACGCTCCCTTAACGCTTCAGGATCAGAGTTGCTAGTCCTGCGGAAGATAAGGGAGGTTTTTTCTCTGAACATAACACTTCAATTGTGGCCTGTAGTGTTTTTTGGCAAAGATGGGTATGGGTGTAATCCTTTCAATGTGTTCCAACCGAGCTTTCCACGCCAACTAAAGCAAATGAGATTATCTGCAACCGCAATTTTTTTAAATCACCATGTATATGTCCACAAGTGTTCCTAAATTTTAATTAAACCCCCTCCTCCGCTTTTTAATTGCCTTCTATAAGTGCCCAGCTATTCTTATACGTAGCATATTTGCATAAGGACCTAACGATTGTCCTTAACTGTCCTGTCTTTACTTTTGTTCTCTGCTTATTTTTTTTATTGTTTTGTTTGTTTATTTCTGCAAGTTCAATGTTTCTATTGTCAAACATGTTGGGTATTTCCATACATTCCTAATTTCTCTTTTTGATTCTTTAACTTTAAGGCCATTTCCTGCCCCTCATGTTAATTGCCTTTTGTGTTTCCATATGTGCCTTTTACCTATTAGAACTTACCTTTTGAATTTCCACGAATGCTTGCACCTCCTGCTGACTGGATTCTGAATGTTCATGGGTGTTTTATGCCTCTTAGGGACTACATCCTTAATTTCCACGGGTGCTTTGCCCCTCCTGGTGATTGCGTTCTGAATTTCCATTGGTGTATTACCCCTTCTGGAATTTGCCTTCTCAGTTTCCATTGGTGCATTGCCACTCTTGGCATGTGCCTTCTCAATATCCATGATTGCTTTGCACCTCTTGGTAACTACCTTCTCAAACGTATGTGCCGTCTCCCACTTGGTGATTACACTTTACATTTCCATAAGCGTTCTGGCCCCCTTTCCTTTTATATATCTTTAAGCGCCCAGAAGTGACGTCTTAAGAATTTTGGGAGCCCTGGGCAAGATGTAATTTGGGGGTGGGCCCTGTTTGGAACACATTTTAATTTAATACACGTTTTGCTAATTCATAGTAATCCAACGTACTACTCATTCAGTGAGTAGTATGTTAGTAGTGCTTACTTTGAGCCGGTATTTTCCAATGCTCGTCACCATTACTTAATTCTAAACACCAGCACCTGCTACAGTCCACCACATGATGGAGCTGTTTGCCTAATTTTGAGGTAAGCAGAACAGAGTGTTGTACTCACCTGTTTAATTTACTTCATTAAAATTTAAAAAATACGTATCAGCTTTGGGTGGCTTGGAAAAATATAGATTGTCACACTTGTAGGAGTGTGATGGTTAGTAGTTGTGTTGGTACTGGCAATGGTAGCGCTGGCAGGGACAATGGGTGGTGCAAGCTGCTTGGCTTCCTGATTAGGATCCTGGCACTCTTTTTTAACAAATCCACTAGTGGTGTAAAGTGGAAGGTAGCTGACACCCACAAGTCCATAGTTTGTGGGTATTCACAGTGCATTTAATAGGTCGATACTTATCACCTCTTAGTCAGTGGCAACTCCTCCGTAATGGCGGAGGAGTGTCGCCCCACTGCCTGGCTCAGAGCCAGCAAATGAAAAATAAAACAATGTTCTAGCATCGTTTTATTTTCTTCTGAACCAGCTTGTGCAGGGCGGGGCGGAGCATGGGAGAGGGGAGAAGGAGTGCTATGTGCACTCCCTAGGTGCACATATGTGTTTGGCCAGCTGTCTCAGGCCGGCCAAACACACATGCGCACTTAGGTTTCTCCAGCCCGGCTGCATTGAACAGCCAGGCTGGAGAAACAGCACAGACTCCCTGGTCTGAGCGGAGCATCTTTTCAGCCCACTCAGGCCAATCCCCATGCTGCTCTCACATCATGAGCAGCACGGGGATTGGATGGGAGTCTGTCCCAGGGGCTGCTGGGACCAGGAAGAGTACAGGGGGCGTGACGTGGGAGGGGGCCAAGGGCTTCAGGTTTTTATATATATATTATTACTAACACCCCCGCATGCTCCCCCCGCGATCTCCCTCACGCGCTCCCTCTACACGCCTCGCCACCCGTTGTTTGTGGCTGCCGCCACTGCTCTCAGAACCAATGCATCTCATTTTTATCCATTTTGAGTATCAGAATGTAGGGCCAGCTTTCATGCTGGAGACTCCCGGTGCGGCAATCTTTATTGGTGCCCACCAATGACCTCCTTCTCCACAGATTCCCTCACTACCACCCTCCAAGGGTACCCCTTAAATATCCGTAGCTTCTCTCGCACATTCGGAGCGCCACTTTTTTTATGCTCTGGTGGCGCAGCACCATTTTCCTTATTTACAAGGTGGCGCTAAGTCACTTTGCATGGCTTAACGCCACCTTGTAAATGTGCCTCTTTCCGCCACAGTCCTCTGTGGCACAGGAGCATGCAATGGGGGTTGCTGTGGGCGTTCCACTGCAACACCCATTGCTTTTTGACGCTGCTCCAGATTTACAAGGCAGCGCCAAAATGTAACGCCATGGAATACCAGGCATTAGAATGGTGCAACAACGAGAAATAATTAATTTCTCCTCGTTTTTTGCTCTTTCCCACGTGTGCTGCATTCTGCTGCACACATTGGAGGTGCAAATCGCCATTATTAATTGTTTATGTGCAGGAAAGTGTCCCTTCCTGTACATAAACAATCATCCCCTGCAGCGCAGGCAACATGGTGACAGGGTGCCTGAGCTGGCACTAGGCAGCTTTGTTTGCGCTAGGGGAAACACAGGTGTGCGCCATATTTTCGTGAATACAGCGCATCCTTGCATTTTGAAAATGTCCCAGCGCGACGGTGCCAAATTTGCTCCGACATTTTCTTGTGAATATGCCCCTGTATGTCTCCCTCATCTATCAACTCTCTGATGTCTTTTTAATCCCTCTCTCTATCTCTTTCAGAAATGCATTCCTGCATTTGCCTGTCAATCTCTCACATCTCTTGTAATATCCTCTTCCTTTCCTTATTTTCCCCTCAACGTTTTCCCCTATATCCCTGCTTTCTCTCTGCCATTCTCTCTCCTGTCTATCTTGATCCCTTCACATGTGGGGACATCAGGAGACAGACACACCTTTTTACTGGCCTCCTCTCTACTTGCAACAATGAATAAATTATGCACGTTTGTAACTTTCCTCTGAGCCAGGAGTCTCAAGCACAGTGCCAGGGGTCGCAGGAGGCAAGCCCCCTAAATGGCGTCCATGGTGGAGCACTTTTCTTCAACCAACAACCCATGTTTAGTTTCTCTTTATGGTTCACAGTTGTGGTATTTCCTGCTCATAGAGTAACTGTAGATGTGTGAGTTATAATTGGCTTGCTTTATTATGCTGAGGGTTTATAGGTTGTAGATACCGTTTCAGGGCTGAAGAGCCCAGCAGCACATTTTTAAGAGATCAAACCCATTGGTTAATAGCATGGGAGGCCGAGGACAAACATTGATAATTCACTCGTCTGGTAAACAGTTATACAGATTCAGAATGGGGAGGACTGCGCAAGATGTTTTTCTCATCTGCAAATGCTGACTATCTGAAAACAAGGTAGGATTGTAACACGAAAAACATGTTGAAAGGATTACTGAGAGTTCACAATGTCTCCTGCCTTATCTTCAGCAACAAGGAACGTAGGTAAATTCAGGACTGAAGTAAAGCAAAAGATTCAAAGACTTTTGACTACATAGATGCTTCGCGACTTAGTAAATCTGTAGTTCACGGGGAACAGTGATGGCAAAGTTGAAGTATTATGCACTACATAAAATTCACTGATGCAAACTCAGTCTATGTAAAGTATTCACTTTCCAGCTCAAAACTTTTTTGTGCTACATAGTTGTTCTTAAAATAATATCAGCTTTGCACTATTTTGTGTCCGGGGGGGGGTGAGGGGGGTCTATGGGTGGTACTCGGACGCTTCAATGCTACCACTCATGAATTTTGAAGCAAAAAAACAGATCTACAAAGATTATGAAAGCCGGCTTTGTGTCAAAAATAATCCTCCTTGAGACTTGAGGCTTTAAGAAGGAGAAATGTATGTTTTTACAATGTGTTGCTCTACATACACATACTCTGCACACTCTGCCATCTAGGCCCTGATTACGATGTGTGTCGGAGTTCCCTCCGACTGACATCGCTGCGGAATGGTAATGGACCGTCCTTTGGTCGGCGGTTCCGACCCCACAATTAGGATGCGAACGCACGTGGTGCGGTCGCAAACTTCCATTTTTCAATGGGAGCTTGTGCAGCGGGCCGAAACGTCCCACAGCACAAGCTCCCATTGAATAATGGATGTTTTTAAACATCCCTTCACCGTGTAGCAAGCACCTCACGGTGCCTGCCACACGGTGTAGTAATGTTAAGGGGGGCATCATAGGTGCCCCCCAGGGCCACATGAGGAGGGCCAGGGGGGAAGGGCCCCCAATGGCACTTTCTGACTGCCTTTCCATGTCGGAAAGGCCGACATGGTAAGGCTGTTGGAAACCAACATCATAATTCCGACGGCGGAAACACCATCCTTAAGGGATTATGAGGCCTTTCTGACCGACCAATGGATTGTGTTCGTCGGTCTCTCCGACTGCTGCCTCCGACCTCACGCATCCTAATGCGTCGGTCGGGCCGCAGCAGTAGATGCGGTTCAGACCGCAACTGACAAGCAGCGATTGTGGTCCAAACTCCATCGTAATGAGGCACAAAGTGTTTGGTGTGGATGTTTGCAAGTTGTTTTTGTTTGAAGACGTTTTCAGTCACAATATGCCTGTGATTCTTCCATTAGCCAACAATGCACCAGGACAAAGACTCCATCTTAGACTGTGTTATTTCTGCCATTGCATTCAAATGTTTCATTTCTAGCTCTGGTATTGCCAACAACTTCTCCAGAATCTTCAATGCCAGTCGTTGAAGATTCAGATTACCAAAGGAAGAGCTCTCTACCACAGTAACTCAGTGAATTCTACTTAGAACTGCTTCAATGTGGCTTATTTAACATAAAATAGGTCATATCATGAATGACTGTTGGGGGCTGGGTGTTGCAGAGAAAACACCCTTTCAGTTTTGCCCTAAATGTAACAAAACATATCCATGGGCAGCTCAACTTCGAGTTTGTGACTAGGCCAGGGACAAATTTAAATTACAGGGGAGTAATTGGAGCTTTTTCAGGTAATTCTGGGCTATTCTTTGATATGAAATTACAGATAATAACACAATCACTCCTACTTGCATAGTTAACTAATTTGGGGGGAAGAAAATCCTACTGCTAGAGCACATTTACCAAATGCCAGTGGCCACTCACACTTGCTGTTTGTGTTCTGCTGCATTTAGCAATATTTCTTAGAGCAAAATTCATCCTAGCGTCCATTTTGGACACAAGGGTGTATTTTGAGATAAGGAAATAGTGCTAAATGCCAGGAGTAAGTTGGGGCAAAATCCTACCCCAAGAGCACAATTAGCGAGTGTGAGTTGCTGCTTGCACTCGCTATTTGTGTTCTGTTGCATTTAGAGCTATTTTTTTTTTTTAAATAAATGTTTTTATTATTTTAACAAACATATCAGTCACAAGTATATCAGCATTTAGTACATCTCCACACAGTTATTTCCCACAATAATATGTAACAAAATGTCACTTCTGTTCAGCCATTTATATTTTATCTGTTCCGTCGCTTCTCTTTCATCTCCATCTCACTAGTGGGCGACATACACAGTTCACCCCAGTACATATTCCATTTGCTCCATTTTTTATCCCATTTCTTGGGACATCCTCTGGATTTCAATACCTCCTTTTCTGCAATCATGCATTTATCTAGTTCCTTTGCCCACCTCCCCGATGATGGCACCTCAGCTGCTCCCCACTTCATCGCTATTGTGCGTTTCACCAGCGTATATCCCAGGGTAACCATTGTTGTTCCACCCCGTAAGGTCTGTCGCCTCCCATATGTTGAGGAGCCCCAATTGTGGTGTCATTTTAATCTCATTTCCTATGGCACTTTGCATGTGTTGTGTAGCCCTTTCCCATAAGGCCATATGATATGATAAAAGGTTGCCTCCTCATGACATTGGCGGAGACACAAAGCATCCTGTATACTCCCTAGCTTTGCAAGAGTAACCCCAGTGAGGTAAGTTGAAGTTCTGTGCAGGACTTTTAGTTGGATAAGATGGAGCTTAAGAGGGATGGCTGCCTCCCTTGGGGACATCAACGCCGTTTGCCAATCGTCATCTTCAATTGGTCCTAGATCGGTTTGCCACTTTTCTCGGAGGGTTTGGAACGGGTCAGGTAGATTATTACATAGTTTCCGACATGTTAGTGATATGGCTTTCTTTAACAATGGTTCAGAATGCAACCTATCCTCCAGGGGGGATGACTCCGGTATATCCTCATTGCCTAAAGGTGCCGCTTTGAGGGCGTAGCGGATTTGTAAATAGCGGAAGACCTCACCCTGAGCCAGATCATACTCCTCCTTTAATTCTGCAAATTTTAGTATCTTCCCCTTTTTCCACAAATGGCCTACTGTAGAGACACCTATAGTGTCGCATCTATCAAACCCGTGTTGGTTACATAATGTTCATAGTTTTTGAGCTGACCACAACGGGGTGGCTTGAGTCAGTACATCCAGCCAGCTAAGTCTTCTATTGGCCTGATGCCAGACCTCCACAATATGGGCCGTTGGGCCCAGGTACCGATCCCTCCTAACTTTCCAATAGAGGGCCCCCAAGTAACCTTCTCTTCCCATTTGATATTTATCTAAGAGATATGCAGGGTCCGACGGGGAGCGATACAACCATTGGTTCACCACCACCAGCTGTGAAGCCCAATAATATAGACGCATGTCTGGGAGTGCTATACCTCCATCATACCATCCTCTGGTTAATTTATGTAAAGCGATGCGGGGCGCCTTTCCATCCCATAGTAGAGTCCTAACCTCACTCTCAATATTCTTAAAATAAGATTCTGGGACCTTGTTCGGGCAATTCTGAAGGATGTATAGGAATCGGGGGAGAGCCAACATCTTAAAAAGGGCAGCTCGACCCAGTAAGGAGAGGGGCAAAGTTCTCCAGTGTTTGACATTGTTACGCAGTCTACCCAGAGGCACAGCTAGATTTTTAATGTAAAACATATTGGGGTCAGGGGTCACATAGATCCAGAGATACTGGAATCCATCCACAGCTATCTCCAATTCACATCCTGACGGGAGTTTAGGGATCGGTCCTTGAATAGCAAAAATCACTGAATTGGACCAGTTAATTGAGTATCCAGAGTATTTACAGTAATTAGTGAAAATATTTAAGATTCTATGCACTGATTTTGTTGGCGACGCAAGATAAAGCAGAATATCATCGGCATAGAGGGATATCCTATCTTCCTGCCTCTCTGCCCACTTCAACCCCCTCAGCAGTGGATCTCCTCTGACCCATGTTGCCAGTGATTCTAACATCAGTGAGAAAATCAATGGGGACAGGGGACAACCCTGTCTTGTGCCTCTTTTTAATGAAAATGTTCTGGACAAGCGATTATTGACCTTAACCTGGCCTTTGAGATCCGTATAAAGTAGCTTGACCCATCCCAGGAATTTTGGGCCAAACCCTAGGCGCCGAAGCACCTCAAATAGATAGGGCCATTCTATTGAATCAAATGCCATTCTGGCGTCCAGGGATAACACTACAGCATCTTCCTCTATGACGTGTTTGCGGCCCAAGACACTGTGAAGGCGACGAATGTTTAGCGTCGTGTTGCGGCCTGGCACAAAGCCAGACTGGTCTACATGAACCAGTAAAGTGATAACATGGGTTAGGCGAGAAGCCAAGATTTTCGCGAGGATTTTCGCTTCGACGTTAATTAATGAAATCGGTCTGTAGGATCCGCAGCTATCGATGGGTTTCCCTGGTTTACGGATAACAACAATAGAGGCCAACCTTTGGTCCTCTGGTAGAACCCCCTTCTCATAGGTTTCGTTGTACATTTGTCTCAGGTGGGGCACGACGAGCGAAGCAGTGCCAATTTCATCGTCTGTGAGATCTTCCTCCATTGCGTCCCTATCCTCAGAGGACAGGGTAGGCATACGCATATCTGCCAGTAGCTGGCGAGAGTCCTCTGCTGTGGTATTGACCGAGGGTGTATAGATCCTCTCCAGGTGATCCGCGAAGGCATCCGCAATTGCTTGCAGATCTGAGAGAGTCTGTGTGCTGTTGACTTTTAATCTGGGGACCCAACGGTCTGCTTGTTCCCTTTTTTCCAACCATGCGAGCAACTTGCCCGCTCTATCTCCCAGTTCATAAAGCCTGTGACGTGAAGTCAGTAACTTGGCTCCAACCCACTCTCGGGCTAGGGTTTTATATTCAAGTTGCTTAATGGTTAATTGATGTTCTGTGGTTTCGCTAGGTGACCGTGAGTGTTCTGTTTTGAGCTGCTGAAGCTCGCTTTCAAGCTGTTCTATTTGCAGTTGCTGCTTTTTATTATAACCCACCTTGAGTGCTAATGCCTGTCCCTTCACCACTGTTTTAAAGGCCTCCCATATTATCTGCGCCGAATCCACTGATCCGATATTTTCTTTGAAATAATTTTCAGAGTGTGATATTAAGCTCTCTTTTATATCTGGGACCTTGAGCAGCCAGGGATTAATAACAATGTATTTCGTTGTCTCTGATTATGATGTGTGAGTTCCACCCATACCGTGGAGTGCTCAGAAATGCCACGTGGTAGACAGCGTGGTTTCCGAAAGGTACCAATATTTGCCGATTGGGTCAAGAAATTGTCTATGCGGGAGAGGCTTCTATGGGCACTTGAGTAATAGGTAAAGTGAGTCAAGTCTGGATGAAAGTAATGCCATACATCAATGACGCTCATGGCCGTAATAAACTCTGACATGTGTGTATTGGAGCGTGTCTGGGGGCGTAATGGTTGTCTATCTATTTGGTCATTAAGGGTCATATTGAAATCTCCCCCCAGAATTAGCGTACCTAATGGGAGGACCAGCAGGATCTTCCCCAAGTCGGTCAGCGCCTCTTTCCCTAGCGCTGGTGGGATGTATATTGAATTTAACATTAAGTGACCTTCCTTCCCAACTTGCCTCTAAAACCGCGAATCTACCTTGGGGATCTGCCCATGTACGTATTGGAGTAAGTGTGAGGCTTCGTTTTATCAATATATCTGCGCCTCTGGATCCCGAGGTGCATCCCGCATGGACAAGAAGTTTGTATCCCCATTGGGTCAGGGCTTTACACTTGTTCCCCACTAGGTGTGTTTCTTGTAGCAGGACTAGATCGGGGGCTTGTCTTTTGAGATACTGCAGCATAATGCCCCTTTTCATTTTGTCCCCCATCCCATTGACGTTCCACGTTAGAACGGAGAGTGATGTCTCCACAGAGTTTTCCGCCATTTCCTCTTTGGAGGGGATATATATGAGCCCTGGAACAAACAATATGGGGCAGCTATGACGATAGCCAGCCCTCCACTTGCAGTGCTAGATGTTGAGTGGCGTGTGGGAACACAAATCATAGAGAACAACAGGAACCCATTCTATTCATGAGTAAAGATATAATGTGTGGCTGATTCCATTGATTCAAACAGTGTGACTTGAATACAAAAAACATCACAAAACCCTCCCCAACCCTTCAGTTGTCCCCCCCTCCCTGCCCCCCTGCCAGTGGATTTAGAACTGCCCACTCCCCAACAAGGCAGAGTGCCTGTCACCCCCCCCCCCCTATTTGGAAAGGTGCCTGGTACGCAGCCTCTCACCCCCCTGCCCAGATCTAAACATTTCAATAGATAAACTGCATGGTATGATTAGACCCCATCCCGAGATGGATCTTTTAACATTTGTATTGTACTTGTGAGTCCCCCCCAGCTTTAGGAATATTTATTTAAAGTGTATTTGACAAAACTCTCCTAGTGGAGACCCCCGTGCAATCCCTTATAGTTACTTCTCGGTACAACTAGAGCCACTTAGCTGTAGTTCGTGCTTTCCATCGTTAAGCAGAGTTCAATGTCTTTTTAGCTCCTGGATATCGAGTCTGCTTCTTTAGTAGCTGAGTCGCCCCGCATCCCACTGGAGGGCTCTGTTCCAGTGCTTCTTTGTCCAGCATACCTCTCTTTGTTAGGCTTCCCCACTCGACGCCATCCTTCCAGCCAGTCCCATGCTTCCTCTGGAGCAGAAAAGAACCATGTCTTGCCATCCACTTCAATACGTAGTTTAGCTGGGAAAATCATTGCGTATTTTATGCCCTTTTCTCTCAGCGCCTTTTTGACCACAAGGAAGCTGCGCCTTTGATTTTGAACTTTTGTGGTGAAATCTGGAAAAAAGGATATCACACTGTTCTCCAGTTTGATTGGTGGGTTTGTGCGTGCAGCTTGGAGTATTACATCCCGATCTCAAAAATTAAAGACTCTGGCAATTATCGGTTGGGGGGGAGCTCCTGGCTTAGGCCGCCCCCCAGGGACTCGATGAGCCCGTTCAATGGAGAAATAATTTGAGAGTCTCTTTGGTTGCAGGCGTTGAGAGATTAATTCTTTGACAAAAAGATCTGTAGCCGGGCCCTCTGCACGTTCCGGAATCCCCAGGATGCGCACATTATTCCGCCGCGCCCTTCCTTCGTATTCGTCTAGTTGCGCTTCCATTTTGACCTGGCTATCTCGTAGTTGTTGAACTTGTTGTTTAAGCTGGGAGGTATCTTTTGTGAGCTCTGTGGTGACATCTTCCACCTCCTTAACTCTGGTGTCCATCTTCTGAAGGTCCGCCCATATGAGCAACACCTCGATATTCACTGCATCAAGTCGGGACTCCAGGGAAGTGCGCACCCCATTAATGGCGGCCATAATATCTTGGAGTGTTAAATCCTGTTGAGCAGGGGGGGAATGTGTCTTGTCCTGGACCTCCGGTTGGGTGGCTTCTTGGTCGTCTCCGTTTTTAGTCCACGCATATTTGTCGAGTTTAGTTTGCAGCGTCGTCTTGGTTCCTTTCCCTACCGCCATTCTCCAATCGCCACTGGATGGATGATAGATGGTGTACTGAGGATCAGTCCCGGTAATCCCCGCTGCCTGCCCCGGGGACACTTGTCTCCAGCGGCCTGTCGAGTTTCCCGGTATAATTACCACCCGGTGTTTCGATGTGGTAGGAGATGTGCTCTTGGTGGGGACCCAGTCACTGCAATTATTTGTACATGCCGTATTTCAGTTCCACGGTAGTCCCCCCCCTTTTACCACTCTCCTTCATGACTGGGGGGATCACGGGTTTCTGGTGGGCGCGGCGCAACAAAAGGGCCCCTTCCCTGCCGCGGTTGTGTGGCCACCCCCTCTTTCCTGGTGATACTTGAAGTCGCAGGGCTCAACATTCAATGTTCTGTCTCGGGGGATTACCATCCACTGCCCATAGGCCAAATCTTTATTTCCCCTGTAGATATCAGGCAGAGAAATTGACCCACTTGCACCCCGAAGTGTGGGCAGGCACGGGGGCTCTCTCCCCCCTCCGCTACACAAGCGAGCAGTCCCGGCAGTTTTGACCCCCCCCCCTTCAAGGGGCTCACTGCGACTCACGGGGCCCGGGGCCCGCCTCACCTCTCAGGCCTGATATGTATGCTCCCTCAGTCCGCATGAGGTGGTTTACTCGGTGGCTCCACCCAGGGTCCGTTGGCGTCGCCCCTCACTCACCGCTATGCTGTTTCAGGTCGCAGTATGTCACCTCTTGGTCGCTGGAGCGTTCTCTGCAGAGAGGTTACCGCCAGGATCGACGTGATGGCACCTTCCCCCTCCGGGCCGGCACGCTGATACAGATCGCCGGATAGCCGCGCACCTCTCCTGCTTGTATGGCCGCGGGTCTCACACCTTCGGCAGTCAATCTCCTGGTCGCGGCAGGGCCCCGGGCCCTCAGGCGTCCCCAAGCTCTGTTGTACACAGCTGGGGTTAATGTACAACACCGCCACCTCCTGACTCACTTGCTTCCTCGATGATCACCGCGGCTGCACTGCCTCCACTTTGTGTCATCTCTCGGCCGTCCATGCCCGCTGTTCTGTCTTCGTTCCGCCGCACCTCCAGGCACAAAATTAGTAAGCCACAGACCCCCGCTGCTACAAGGGTTGGGGTCCACCTTTAACTGGGTGTGATGTTGCGGATTAAGTACAGGATTTATGCTGGATAGCGAGCGAGGGCTCCGGAGCCGCGCTAGTGTGCGGCCATTCCTGTCGGCTGCTGGCTATGCACCCCTAGAGCTATTTCTTAAGCAAAATATATTATCTCATCCATTTGGGACATGAGGGGGCATTTTTGTACTAGGAAATTGTGCTAAACGCAGAACTACTCTTCTCGCATAATTATACACAATCTTGCGGAATTCTTGATTAATTCGCTATGCTGGATTACGTGACTTATGTCCACCCCTATTTGTAACTTCTGACTTACTTGGTTTGCAACAAGTTTAAGTATAGAAAAACTATCCGCTATCACTGAACACATCGCTGTGCCGATCACATAGGTCAAGACACGTGGCGAAGCAGACATAGTTTGCCTGAGGACCATGAGACTGCCGGGCATGACAAAGGGGGACTTCAGTTATCCAACTGGCACAGCGTGATTGAAACCCCCAAGTCATGTCCTCCAACCCATCAAAGGCTGAGGAGGTGGAACTCCCATTACCACACATTACAGGGCCCGAAACAAGACAAACAACTTCTGAAAGAGTAATTCATAAAGCTGGTATAACACACAACACTCAACAAGGAGAGCATGATCCCCAATTATATCATGCAGTAAAGCCCTGCCAGATGCAGAGCAATGATGAACAAAGGACGAGTTTGCAACTAGTCTGAAGCTGGCAGGCGGCAATTTTGGCTCAAACCTACCGGCACTGCTGATGAGCTCTCTGGGCGACATATTGCATGGTGCAACGAGGATGTGAGCTGCCAACCAGAGGGATGAGCATGATCTAAGCTTTGCTCAGAGAGCGCCGGAGAACTTTAGCTCGGGAGGCGATCCGGCCGTTGCTGACAGCCACTTATCTGACTGGGGACAACACAGTATGTTACAGAAGGCTCCCTGCCTCTCTGCGACTGACTTCTGCCGAAGAGCTGCTGACTTGCCAACTGCAGCTAATCCTTGCCAGAGTGCTGGCAACTTGCCCCTGGAGTGTGATGATGGCTGGGCGAGGCGTCGGATCACCAGACGCGGCATCCCAGTGTGCAGGATACGCTGCACAGGCCATGTGAGCTGGAAGGTAGGAGACTTGCCCCACTGACTGTGGAACACTGACACTAGCATTGCATAGACGCTCGGAGGCTTCGCTGTCTCGCCACATATGTAATCCCAAGTGCCGCTTCGGCGCTCGTGAGCATCACTACCGCGCCACTTCATCTCTCTGAGCTGTTTTTGCCCACAGAGCGGGAGATTGAGGATGGGTCATTGAGGAGTGTTGTGTCCCGCAGAACTAGGGGTGAAGCCTAAGTGCCAATAGGCCCAGGGGCGGGAGCGAGGGCCTTGATGTTGACCTGGAGAGGAATGCTTAGCCCATCTCTAAGTACTAGAAAGCAAAGGAGGACTTCACCTCCTATAAAAACAAAAAGAGGACTGCGCGAAGGATCCCACTCTAGAGAGTGGAGGAGGGAAATCAAAAGAGGACTAATCACGATCTTAGATGGCTCCCTTCAGACAGACGTGATTCCACCTGAGAGTACAGAATGCATCGACTTGGCAATCAAGAACCATATGATGGAATCCTAATCCCCCTTATTTATAAAAAAAAAAAAAAAAAAAAAGTATATATATATATATATATTATCTACTGGCGGTCGCCAGTACATAGTTATAGTTAGGACCTATTATCCATAGGAAATCCGCAACATTCTATTTGAAATAACGTTGGCGCCGGTTGACGAATCTTCGCGAAAGCTTCCAACTTGTTGGGGCGCTCCGGTCCGCTCCTATCCTGAAAGTCTCGGGGTGATACGTCAAGCGGGGGCCAAGAAAAAAGGGGGGTCCCAAAACGCGTTTTCCCCATTCATTTTTCCATAGGAACCTTTAGTCGCAGCTACAGCCCGAACTGCTGAACGGAATTACACCAAATTTGGCAAAGAGGTAGCCCTTGGTTCAGTGTCGTGCCTTTTGCTTAAATGGTGTAAATCCGTTCAGTAGTTTCTGAGAAAATCACAAGTAAAGTCACATATATATCTATGGCCGAGTAGGGTCCGCGTACCCTGAGCGCACACTGCGCGCACCATCCCGATCACGAGCTGCATGCTAATTGGCTGTCAAGTGGCTGTCAACATTCCGAATCAGGAAGTGTTGGCAGCCATTTTGTGCCTCGGTAGAACCGAGGCACAAAAACAAGTGCGCAAAATGCACAAAGGGGGCAGGGTAGAAACACCCTGACCCCCTAGGCCTGCTCAGGGGGTCCCACAAGGACCCCCTGGGCAGAAAAAGCATTTAAAAAAAGAAAATCTGCAGGATGCGCTCAGGGTGCGCGGATCCTGCCGAATAAAAATCAAGCGCGGTCTCCCGCGCTCGATCTAAATTTGCCCCCGGGTGGCCCAAGTCCCGGGGGCATGCGGGGGTGGGTTTATTGTTTATGGGGGGGGCCTCTAAGGCCACCCAAGCCCCAGGGACTGCCACCCCCCTTGGCTTTATATAAAAAATGATGGCGGGAGGGCTGTGCGCCCTCCCGCTGCCCCGAGGACCGCCACCCCCGGGGCTGTTTTTTTATTTTAAAAACCTGTGTGGGGGGCTCCAGCCCCCACACGCCACGGGGAACGCCACCTCCCCGGGGCACTAAAGATTTAAATATGGGGGTCCGTTACGGACCCCAGAGCCCCGGGGACCACCACCTCCCGGGGCTTTGAACAAGTTGGGAGGGGGCCGCGCGGCCCCCTCCTGGAGCCAGTGATGGCCCTGGGGACCACCACCCCCCAGGGCAGGCTCCTGCAGTGTCCCGGGGTGCCTACCCCTGGGACACTGTAGTTTGCTATGACAGGACGGGAGCATCGCGGCTCCCGTCCTGTCATAGCAAAGTTGGTTTGCATTTTGAAAGAGAGAGCAGGAAACCTGCTCTCTCTTTCAAAATGCAAACTCAATTGCTTTTCCACACGGGGAGCAGCATGTTAGCTGCTCCCCATGTGGAAAAGCAATGCCGGCTCCCGCAGGAGGCGGGGAGCCGGATGGGACTGTGGGGGGATTGGGGACCCCCCCACAGTCTCCAACGAGAGGCCAGGCCCCAGGGGATGGGGTCCCCGGGGCCATAAGTGGCCCGGGAGGGGGGCCGCGCAGCCCCCCACCCCAATTAAAAAAAAAAAGGGAAAGGCCGGCCCCGGGGGATTGGGTCCCCGGGGCCTTAAATGGCCTGAGGAGGGGGGCCACGCAGCCCCCCTCCAAATATTTTTTTTTTTTAATTTAAAAAAGAGGGCATGCCCCGGGGGATGTGGTCCCCGGGGCCATTAGAGGCCCAGGGAATGGGGGCCACGCGCCCCCCTTCCCGTTTTTTTTTTACATTTTTTTTTTTAAATGCTCAGGCCCCGGGGGATGGGGTTTCCGGGGCCAAAAGTGGCCGAGGGAAGGGGGGCCACGCAGCCCCCCTCCCATAAAAAAAAGGAAGAAAAAAAAAACCCCTCCCTGCAGCAGTGTGCAAACGCGCCCCCTGGCGCGTTTTAAGAAGGGGAAGTAATTCGCCTTGAATACTGGGGGTCCCTGGGGGCCAACTAGCCCACCAGGAACCTCCAGTATGCGCCAGGGGCTGTGTTGCAGAGAGGTGTACAGAGGCCACGCCCCTTTATACACCTCTCTGCAACGCAGCTCTGTGGCGCTTTTGGAGGTACATGGTGGGCTAGTTCGACTCCAGGGACCCTCAGGATTCAAGGGGACTTAATCCCCCAACTTAAAACGCGCCACAGGGCGCGTTTGCACAGTGGTGAAGGGAGGGGGCGGGGCTTCAGGTGACATGTGTGCAAACAGGCCCCGTGGCGCATTTTAAGATGGGGAATTAAATCCCCTTCAATCCTGAGGGTCCCTGGGGGCCAACTAGCCCACCAGGTACATCCAGAAAGCGCCACAGAGCTGCGTTGCAGAGAGGTGTAAAGAGGGGTGTGGCCTCTGAACACCTCTCTGCAACGCAGCTCCCTGGCGCATACTGGAGGTACAGGGTGGGCTAGTTGGACCTCAGGGACCCTCATGATTCAAGGGGACTTAATCCCCCAACTTAAAACGCGCCACGGGGCGTGTTTGCAGACATGTCACCTCAGGCCCCACCCCCTTCCTTCACCATTGCGCAAATAATCCTCTAAAATCAGCCGAACTACGAATTCCGATTTACTCACCTGTTATCAGGAGAGACCTCAGTGCTACATCTTTGAGCCCAGTACTGATCCTGAAAAGTAATTCTAACCGTACTTACCAGTAACTTGAATTTCCTTCCATAGGCTAACATTGACTGGTTTCACTTGGAAATTCTTCTAAGTGTGGAGTTTTGGAACTTTATAATATTCCTCTAAAATCAGCCGAACTACGAATTCCGATTTACTCACCTGTTATCAGGAGAGACCTCAGTGCTGCATCTTTTAGCCCAGCACTGACCCTGAAAAGTAATTCTAACAGTACTTACCAGTAACTTGTATTTCCTTCCATAGGAATCCATTGTCTGGTTTTCAGCAGAAAAGTTTCAAAGTGTCGATTTTCACAAACTACAAATATTCCTTAAAAATCGCCTGTATGACTTAAACGCATTCTTTCAACTATTTACAGGAGATGCACCAGTGCTGGATCCAGGATCCACCACTGAGTAAGAAAACGTAACGATAACACTACTTACCTGCTAAGTGAATTTCCTCCCATAGGATAACATTGGTGATTCTATGTGAAAAAGTTTCTAAGTGTCAACTTTTAAAATACAATAATGTTCCTTAAAAATCACTACTGTAACCAAAACGCTTTTACTCAACTGTTTACAGGAGATGTCCCAGGACTGAGTCTAGGATCCAGTCCTGTGGTTAGAAAAGTAATCCATAAAGTAACTAATTGCATTTAACTAGAAATTCCCATTGAGCTCAATGTTGCATTGTGTTTGAAATTGTGTTGCCCATTGCAACAACTGTAACTACTGTACTTAAAAGTCTATTGAATATTTGCAAAGTATTTAAACTAAAGTAATTGATTGTGAGAAAGTATATTTTGTAATGTAATGTATAATGTAATTACAATGTAATTAAAAAAAAAATATCTAAAAATAAATAGTTTAAAAAAATGTAGTAAATCAGTATCAAAAAATAAATATAACAATTTATACATTTAAAAATTGTCATTTACAAAACCTTTGAAATTCACTGACAAAAACCATAGGTTTCAGACATGTTATAGTTAGGAATTAGCATTTAAAAACCTTTGAAATTTACTGAAAAAACCATAGGTTTCACACACGTTATAGTTAGAAATTTGCATTTAAAAAACCTTAGAAATTCACTGAAAAAACCATAGGTTTCAGACACGTTATAGTTAGAAATTAGCATTTAAAAAACCTTTGAAATTCACTGAAAAAACCATAGGTTTCACGCACGTTATAGTTAGAAATTAGCATTTAAAAAACCTTTGAAATTCACTGAAAAAACCATAGGTTTCACGCACGTTATAGTTAGAAATTAGCATTTAAAAAACCTTTGAAATTCACTGAAAAAACCATAGGTTTCACGCACGTTATAGTTAGAAATTAGCATTTAAAAAACCTTTGAAATTCACTGAAAAAACCATAGGTTTTATGGGCAGTTATAGTTAGTTGGACATTGCACTCGTACAAAACCCGTGAAATTCCCCCGTTATAGTTAGTTCAGCTAACTATAACTCGCGCCCCCGCAATGCACTGCTGATGACGTCACATATTACATCACTCATGACATGGTCAGTGACATCACTGATGACATCACTCATGACATCTCAAATGACATCACTGATGACATCATCTACGTGATAATCTGATGCACCTCCTCACACCTTAATATAACCTTTCATACACCCACTCTAAATTACAGACTGCTATTCGCAAAACCATAGACATTCCAACACCAATAACTACATACCCACTCACTGATTCTTAGGTCTACACACACATCAACTCACTCACCCGTACAGTCACTCATACTTACAGTCACTCAGTACAGGATTATCATATGCACTCATACACCTATATAAACACTCACACACTGCCACTCATCCATAGAGGTACTCACACACCTAGTCAGTCAAGCAAAAAATTAATCACACACCCATTTACTCACCTATACAGTTATACACACACCAGCTCACTTACTCATACAAATACTAGCACATTCTTACGCTCTTATACAATAACTGATACAAGCACACATGCATCCATACAGCCACTCTCACAATCACACACTCTCACTTATAGCCATTTAAATACTCTAACACACATATATACTGCCTTTTACATATGTAGTTACTCGCACATGTACCACTGAGATATACATTCACTCACTAACACACCCATACACACACTCACCCACCCAAGCAGTCCATCACAGATGCACTCTTGAAATCATGCACCCAGTGAATCACCCACTCACACATCTATGTACAGAGTCACACACACCCCACCCACACAAACACTCAGGCAGCCATACAGATACTCTGTGAACCAATCAATAACCCATATAGACACTCATGTAGCTATTCGCAAATCCATGCATCCACTTACACACCAACAAACAGACGGATACGGACATTCACACAGTTTAGTCACTAACCCATGCATTCAGTAAGATATGTTTAATCACTCACTTGTAGAGTCAGTCACGCACGTACTAAATCATCCATTTAGACACTTATACACCCACTCATTCTGCAATACGCCTTTCCCTATATATATTAAACATATTTAAACTTTACAGAAACACACAGTCACTGGATGATGTCATGAGTGATGTCATCAGTGATGTCACTGACCATGTCATGAGTGATGTAATATGTGACGTCATCAGCAGTGCATTGCGGGGCGCGAGTTATAGTTAGCTGAACTAACTATAACGGGGGAATTTCACGGGTTTTGTACGAGTGCAATATCCAACTAACTATAACTGTCCATAAAACCTATGGTTTTTTCAGTGAATATATATATATATATATATATATATATATATATATATATATATATATATATATATATATATATCACGCCTACTCCGCCACTGCTTGCCAGGTTCGCCGGAAGGACAGGAGCACGGACCACAGTTTGGTGCAAAGTTATTCTCTTTATTTCTCCAAATCACACAGCAGCCATTACGCGTTTCAGCCCCGAAGGGCCTTGATCACATGATGCGCCTTACAGCCTCGATCTCATTTTTATATCATTTTTTCCGCTTTTTTCTTAAAGTGACCAGTGCTATTTACAAAAGAAGTCATAGACATAAAGGAATTACTATTCGTTTTGCAGCCCTGATATTGTCATTGCCTTCAAGCACTCAATTTGCATCATGGTATAAATACCAATTAAGTACATCAATTATAAATAAATCTTTAGCTTATCTAAAATTGGCTAATTGATGATGATACTTAAAAAAACTTTAAAATACATTTTTCATGGTGGCGCAGTTCCTGCTTAAAAACAGTCACCTGATACATGTATAATACATTTAGTGCAACGGTTTGCGATTGTGTTGACCTGTAGACCACTGATTTGTCTATATAAAGTGCTTGTGCATATTGAAAACCTGAACTGTAAACTTTCGTAATGTAAACCATTTGACTACTTAAAGTGCTAGTGCCTCGTGCAATTTACAAAAGTGCGTGTGCATATAACATCAAAAGTACAAAAAGTCGAACATCATTGTTTTATAAAATAAAAAGACTGTGCAGATGATTGGGAGGACGGCTGGCTTCAGTGTTAAGCTTGAGCTAAAATAAATGTATAAATACAAATTCCTATGGTTTGACGATGTCTTAATGTTAATATTCTCTTACTGCCTGGTAACTCTTTATAAACAAGTGTATAAGTCTTCCGTGGCATTGAGCCCTCCTGGATGCTTGGAATCCAGGTCGAGAATGTAGCGGGTCTCAAGTTGGCGTTGGGTTTTTTCTCTATTTCCCCCTCTTTTATTTGGTGGCACAGCATCTATTAAATAATATTTAAGGTTTTTGGGGTCAGAATTGTGTACTTCCCCAAAGTGTCGTGCCACCGGGTATGTCTGGTCCAGGTTTTTAATGGCTCGTATGTGCTGGAGTACCCTTTTGTGGCCCTGCAGCTTGGTGCTTCCTACATATCGTAGGCCACATGGGCACTCCAGCACATAGATAACATGGTCCGTTTTACACGTTAGGGCCTTGTTGATGACTCTCTCTTGGTTGCCAAAAGGAATCATGTAGGACGTTTTGTTTGTACCATATTGGCAGGCCTTGCAAAGCTTGCATCTGAAAAATCCTTTTCTTTGTGCTAACAAGAGTTTCCTGTCTGGCTCACCGGATTATTTTGTACCAAAACGTCTTTCATTGAGGGAGCCCTACTGTGAGTTATGGAGAGCTTGGTAGGTAGCAAATGGCCTATGACCGGGTCATTGAGGACTAATGGCCAATTTCTCCTGATGATTTTGGTAATGGCTTTATCCTGCTTACTATAACCCAACATTATCCTAAAGATGTCTTCTTCCTCCCTTAGTACCTCTGCTGAATTGGAGGTCACAGGCATAAGTTCTTGGGGTTCATACTTTTTGAATAGATCTTTTCTAACTACTGCTTTACTTTTGTTTATTGCTGCATTAATGCATTTGTTTGAATACCCTCTCTCCAAAAATCTGGCTTTACTTGCTAATTGTGCTTCCCTTAGGCCATCGTCATCACTGCAGATCCGTAGGGAATGCTTTGGATCAAGTGCTGCGGATGAGAACTTGAGGCATGCAACACTGAGTTGCCTGCCGTGAGTTTGCGGTGTATTTTAGTAGCTATTTTTCCATTTTTTATATACACCTGCACGTCTAGGAAATTGACTGTCTCAGCACTGATAGTTGCTGTAAATTGCAAATTAAGATCATTGGTGTTAAGACCCTCTATAAAGTTCTGTGCCTCTATCAGTGTTCCCTGCCAGATAATAACAAGCATTGGCATAGCCAATAGGTCTCGCCTTTGGGACCTTATAAGTGTTTAGTTATCCAGCACAATATCCTTGGTGCAACAACATCAACTGTTGCATGGCTTAACACTTATAATGTCCCAAAGCCGAGACCTATTGGCTATGCCAATGCTTGTTGTGCGTAAGGAGGTGCAAATACTTTTCTGTAAGGCTACATGCTGACTGTGTTGGTGGCTTCGTTTCACTTTTTTGGAGAGGCTGAGGTATTCCTGTATTCACACTTGCTCGTTATCTTTTTACACTTTAACTTCAAACTCGCTTTTCGTTCATTCCATGACAGAATTGGTCATGTCTGTGTCTGGCCATATATGGATGCTCGCTGTATGAGTGTGCTGAGTGCTAATGTATTCTGAAGGATGTGTTACGCGTGGGCATAATCGCTTGAACGTTGTCTTGCTGGGGGCGATTTACGCATGTACTTTACTTTGTCAACAGTGTGCTGATTGGATTGACGCATGTCTGTTAGATCCCGATGTTCTCACGCCTTGTTTCGTGGCTTTGTGTGATAGGATTCTTAGCGTTGAGACTGGGCATGCAAACGAAATGCTGTCAACAGAAATGCACAACTTAACCTTGCTTTGCAACCCCCTGGAATTGGGAAGACCCACAGTAAACAAGCATCATATAAAATCACCATTTCCTAAAAATAATAGCATGACACAGGCGTGTATATAAAATAGCCTATAATTGTGTTTTACTGGTGGGAATAGAATAGATCAGAGTAAAAAACATCGAGTGAAAGAGAGCTTTATGAAAGACACACCTAAAATGGTAAAATAGTACCGTTGAGCATTTGCAAACTGTGTAGAGGGTACAGATGCAATTTCAGCGTGGTCGGATAAGTGTACGGAGTCATAATTAAAGCTAATATGACACGATGTTACCCCAAGAGTGAAATCAAGGGTAAGGGCATTAAAAAAGCCTAATTGTACTGACTATGTTTAAAATAACATAACATTTAGCCAAACGTCAACAATTTCTTAGGCAATATAAAGTCAAAACGTGAAGTGCGAGGGCTCGGTTCGGGGTAAGAATTGATGAACAGCTGGTGAAGGTACACAGCGCACAGCTGGATTTGGATTGGATAACAAGCATTGGCCGCGCGGCCCTGAAAGTGACGCGGCCGCGTAAGTGTTATGCTTAATGAGGAAGAGAGGGGGGGCGGGTTGGCGCGGCCCTGAAAGTGACACGGGAAAGCGAAAGTGTTCTGGTTAATGAGGAAGACAGTTGTGTGTGCGCGCGCGTGCGCTAAACCGAAGTTTAAAAAAAAAGACGCGAGTGGTAACGCGATCTGTGGTGGGGGAGGGAATTGAAGCGCAAGCAAGGCGGAGAGAGGCACGCAAGGCTTAATGAGCCATGACACAAACCCACATGGCGGCTGCGCGCGTGCACGCTCGCGTGACCGCAAGCTTGAGGCCAGCAAAAGCCTCTGGGAGCACTGCGAAAACCCCCTTACTAAATTTCTCGCAGTGCAGCGCATGCGCTGGCTCAGCGAGACCTAAAAAGGTCATCTATGAACCTTAGCCACAATTTTACATTGTTGTTAAAATGTCTCTCATGTGTTTTTCGTAGTACCAGCTCCTCCCACCATCCCATATGGAGACAGGCATAACTGGGGGAGAAGCTGGCCCCCATTGCCACTCAACGCAATTGATGATAAAGTGCGTTTTGAAACATGAATATGTTGTTGTGCAAGCAAAATTCCACCATATTGACTAGCATCTTACTATGTTGTGCAAATTGGGCTGGTCTTTTATCCAGATAAAATTGTAGGGCCCGCAAACCATCTTGGTGGTTAATACTAGTATAGAGTGCTGTCACGTCCAAGGTTATTAAAAAGAAATCACTCTGCCAATTAAAATCATGAATTTTGTGCAAAAAGTCCCCAGTGTCTCTAATGTAGGAAGAGAGTTGTTGAACATGTTCCTGTAAAAAATAGTCCACATACTGGGATGACTTTTCAAGTAAGCTGTTGCGGGCAGCGATTATTAGTCGTCCAGGGGGCTTTTGTGGGTTCTTGTGAATTTTGGGGATGAAGTAAATGACGGGGATTGTCGGGGTGTCGTTTTTCATATATTTGTATTCTTGCATTGCGAGTAGACCAGCGCTCTTCCGTGCCAGTAGTTTTGCGTAGTATTGACGGTAGGTGGATTTGAGAGATAGCATGTGTAGGAGAGTAGGATCTGCCTCTTATGTTGCCCCCACTTTTTTTCTGATGTTTACACTGGTTTCTGGCTATAGTCAGGCTGGGACCCTGCTAATCAGGGCCCCAGCCTCTCTGTTCTCTCTAAACGATTTGGAGTGCACCCTATGTGCACTAGTGATTGGATACTGTGGTACCTTATGAGTCCCTAGTATATGGTACCTTAGGTACCAAGGGCATAGGTACTTCACAGGCCTACCAGGGGCTGCAGCATGTATTATGCCACCCCTGGGAAGCAGACTAAATCTGACACCACAGGCCTGCTACTGCAGCCTGAGTGAGGAAGTGCTAGCACCCCTCACTGAGATATAGGTTCCCTATATCTCTCCTACACACACATATAACCCTATCAGTCACCCCTAAGGCAGGCCCTATCAATCCTGAGGGCAGGGTGCTTGGCTTCTATGTGAGGGGTGCCTCTGCCTGAGCAGGGCCCCTCTGCAGCTCTCAGAGTCCATTCTCTGGTGCTGTTTGTGGATGCGGTTAAACCATATACTTATAAGTGCATTATATCCTCGCGGTAAAATGCTAACTTTGGAATGGCTGCATCGAACCATGTCGTGTTTGGTGTCAAACACCTTGGAATACTACCCCCCGCCAGTCCTGGCGGCGGGGGTAGCATTCCACCCTTCTAGAGGGATAGACATGTACCTACTGTGGAAACGCAGTAGAATCCGACAGAGCCCTGGCATCACAAAATGGATGCCACCAGTCACAGACACTGGGCTGCCCTCCTGCTGATGACCAACACTCGCAGTGGAGGGAGCCCAACAATAGATATCCTGTCCCAAGGGGTGTGACCACCTCCCAGACAGGGTTTAGTGTATTGGGGCTGGGTGGGTGCACTCTTAGAGTGCTTTGAAGTCCTGCACTGGGGGAGCAGAAGGCTCCTCTGTGCATATGCCAGTTCAAACCGGCTCAGGGGCTACCTGTCCCTGCTCTGGCGCGAAACTGGACAAAGGGAAGTGGGTGTAGCCACCCACTCCCCTGACCCTCCCATAGGTAGGGTCATAGAGCTAGTCCCTCCCAGTGCTTAATTTGTAAAATATTAAGTGCAGGTGCTCAAATTTTTGGGGGGAGGCCACACCCACTTTCCCGGGTCCGCCCACTTCTCCAAGAGGCTGCACCCACTTCCTTTATTGGTTCCACCCACATCCACAAGCCTCAACACATCATAGCCACCTCCTCACATCTTGAGTTCCGCAAGAAGCTGAAGACCTGGCTCTTCACATAAGCACCTCGGGGACCTCAGACCTATACACCTGCCCAAGTGCCTGGATATCCTCTCGGGTGATTAGTGTGATGTACAAATCAATATATCATAACATAATATAACATATGGGAAGCCTATGAGAACAACTTAAAAGTGAGCTCAAATTAGAGAATGTGTGTAATTCTCAAAATGCAGCTTTAGGAAAAGTCATTGGAGGACTTGAGGCAGCTTTGCAAACTAAAAGAATGTGCTTGTACTGTGCTGTTTAAAAGATAGGAAAGGGTGAAGGAAGGAATACATTAAAGAAGGCAGCAACAAATGCAGGCAGGAAGGGGAGTACTGGAGTGAGGACATATATGAGTAACGGATGAAAGGAGGAGGAAATAAGAAAATAATGTGAAAGGAAGAAATGAAGGAATAGAGGGAGAAAGGAAGTGAATGATGTGTGATGGATGAATAGAAAGAAGAAAGGAAAGGAGCAAGAGCAGCATAAGGAAGGGTTGATGATAAGAAAGGAGGAAATTAAAGAAGAGGTGAAGGAAGGAGCAGGAAAAAGAAAGTAAGGAAAGAATGGAGGAAGAGGAATAAATGCACCAAGGGAGGAAGGATGGGGAATGAATGAGGGTGTAAGGAAGGAAGCAAGAATGGAATGAGGGTGTAAGGAAGCAAGAGGGGAAAGGAGGCATGGCTGGAGGTGCTGAGGAAGAGAAAAAGGGAAAAGAAAAAGATGGGACGAAGGAAAGAAAGGAGGTCAGGGGAATGGATACGAGTATGAAAGGTACTGGGTCAAGGAGGGACAGAGAATAATGACAGTGTAATATTGCAAAGAAATTGAAAAACAAAAGATTAAAATACATTTGTGTGCTTATCATACCATGTATGTTTGTAAAGCACATATTCACCAAAGGGGCCTTGACACAGAATTTAAAATGTTGTTATCCAGCTTATAGGCACACATTTTATCGACCTCAGAAAGATGAAAGACTGAGTTGCACACCAAGATTAAAATTTATGATCCTGAGAACAAACACTGATTCCTGGAGTGGATATAAAGAAATGTGCAAGAAGGAAAAATATAAAAGGGAGAGTGAGGAAGGAGGAGAGGTCTGAAGGCAAAGATAGGTACGGTAGACAAACAATGTGAAGAGAAGTGAGGAAAGCAGAGATAGGGAGTGGAAGACTGGAGTGGACCATGATGAGAAAGAAAAAAGGAAAGAGGAGAAAGGGAAGAAGAGCAGACAGAAGTGAGTTACATGAAAAGAGAGTGCAAGGGAAAGATGAGAAGGTGAAAAATGATAAGCAGTTAATGAGGGGAGGTGGTGATTAAGAGGAAACTGGACGTAGGGCAGAAAGTGAAAGAAGAATGGAAAGAAGGGAAGCAGTAAGGTGTGAAGGGTAGGAAGAGAAGCAGATAGTGAGGAACAGCAAGAAAAGAGTACACCTCTGCCTTATTAAAAATAGAGTAATTCATTATGTAAAGTTGAGAGGTGGCAGGGCTGTAACGTTCCTGGCCAGCCTCATGAATGCATAGCTGTGCTGTCCAAGACACACAATAGCGATTTCGGGCACCATATCACTGAGTGGCAAGCTTGGGGGCGTGCCATTTGAGCATGCACTGCGAGAGCACGAGCCATTGTTAGTTCTAAGGCCTAGTTCTTTCAGAGTGAACACAGTGCTCCCCCTTCTGGCAGACCCTGCCACCGATTTAAGGCATAATCTGTGTATTACTTCTTGGCCAGAGCAACCCAGACGACTCTAGGAGAGCCAACATCGTGGCCAAGCTCACAAAGGCTGCAGATTCGGGGGTCCCAAACCCCGTGTGCGAAATACTATCGACTTCTGCCAACCAGGGGCTAGTAAAGTTAACAGGCTCGTGATCTCGACTGTGCAGCAACAGAAAATGCAGTACAAGCAAGGGCGGTAGGCGAAGCACCCGATTAACAGCAAGTGATGAGCCAAACCAAACTTTGCGCAATGAGGCACTAAAGCCAAGCTTGTCTGAACAACGAGAAAAGCGAGCCCAGCAAGTGATGTGCAGACGCCAACTTTGAGCAAATGATGGGCTGAGGCATGCACTGCCTAAAGAGCTGAAACGAACTTTAAGCACACGACTTGGAACTTCAAGAGAACTTTGAGAGATTATGAGTCAAAGTGAACTTTGTGCGTGCAATAAATGTGCTAACGTCAACTTTGAACTTGAATGAGTTTGTCTTGACCTCGGAGTGCAGAGCGGTTCTCGGGAGCACAAAGGATGCTTCATTTCACAATTTAAGTAAGTTAAATGTCAACAGTCTCAGTGCGCCTCTGGAGAGTGTTAATAATAAAATGTGCCTTATGTTTTAGCGCTTGCTGCAAAGTACTTGAAATATCACAGCTTTCTGGCTCACTGAGCTGCTGCACTATGTGTGTGCGTGTCTCTCAGCCTCTTGCCCCCCCAATAAATGCCTGGTGCTCTCTGCCGCCCTGGATGTTAGTCTGTGAGTTTTTAGAGTGTGTGGCCTCATTAACGCAACTCATCTGGCCTGCTGGCTGCGCCGGGGCTGGGCATGTAGCGCCACGCCGACCGGGCCGCAGATCACTTACTTCGGGGTAACTTTTTTTGGGTTAACTACCTGCTTTTTAAATAACATTACAAAAGCAGGGGTTGCAAACAGCCAGGCTACCCTACCAACTTTACCCCACACCCCAGGCGCTCACCCACGTCTCCTGAACCACAAAATCATGGGGTTCCCCGAGAAACGTCTCCCAAGATCGTTTCCAGGGGAACGCTTCCATCCTCTACTCCAGGAACGCATCTGGTGAGTCTGGGTGCAGAGTGATTCTCAGGAGCACAAAGGATGATTTATTTCGAATTGTCCGTTCTTTTCACATCATCGCGGCGCTCCCCGCCTGCCAGCGCGTACATATAATAACGCCCTTTTGCGGCTCTTGTTGCTTTTATGAAGCAAGTAAATCAAATGTATAAAAATTATACCTGTATGATTGCCGGCGCTCGTATATATTCACTTCTGCTGGACATTACAATGTTTATTGACAGTCCTGCATACTTCCAGCCTGCCGCGCCCCAGCTCAGCCAAAAGCCCGCCTTCAGCCATTCTTCAACGGAAATGAAACAATGTTCCGTGAAAGGCAGGCGCGATCTGGTGCAGTGACATCACTAACGTGATGACGCCACGCATTTTCAGTATGCCTGGGCCAGGGTGGACTTCCTATGAGGACATACCAGGCAGCAGCCACAGAAGGAGAGCAGGCATTTATTTAAATAATTACCGGGCCATCGATCTGCCGGAGAACAATCGTATAGACCCGGCCCGGTGAAATAAGTGCCGGTGCTGAGCACCGGAAAGCACCGGCACAAATTAAGCACTGG
>CAWUFW010024641.1:0-57132 GCA_963921515.1 Calotriton arnoldi | reverse complement strand
ATGTTGACATATTATTTCTTTGTTTTCACACTTTATTTTATTTTAATTCATTTCTTTTTGTTTTTCATATATATATATATATATATATATATATATATATATATATATATATATATATATCCCAGCTCCAAAAATTCCAGCACTCACGAGGGGTATAGGACAAAACTTTATTGTCCCTGCACGACGCTCAGACGAGTTTCGGCACTAACTGCCTTTGTCAATGTCGGCCGGCATTGCGTTATGCTTACTTTTTGTATCACAATCACAACATAACCGCAGCAGCATTCATTGACATAGTTAATGGACTATGGGTTTACATTGCTCATAATGAATAGTTTTTTGGGCGCCATCTTGGAACATGTAACAACTTTAGTAAAGAAATGCATTTCATCATTCAATATCGTAAAAAGGATGTCAACATATTGCAAATTATATATCATATCTGCATATATTCAGTTATATAATTATTTTATCTCCAGTTGGCATCTACTTTTCTCATAAAAGTCTTATTAAAAAATCATATCGCCATCAATGGGCTCCATTGGTTGCTAATTTAGCCCTATATGGGCCTGATACTTCTACATACAGCTCCTGCGCCCAAACATTTAACTAACCCATGTGTCCTACCACATTCTACTAATAATTACAGGTGGATTGCTAGTTCTTCACTTTTATTCAGACCATTCGGTACTTTGGTTTGCATGTCTAATATATATCTAGATTCCAGTCGTCGAAGCCTTAACTCCCGATTACCACCCCTTACTTCACGAGGGACATGGTCCAGACAAAAAAATTTCAATAGATTCCTGTTACTTTTATGGTACAGCTCGAAGTGTCGGGCTACTGGGGAAGAGCTGTCCCGATTAACAATCGCTCTCAAATGCTCCAGTATCCGCACCTTTGTGGGGTGAATGGTGCTCCCCACATAGCGGAGTTTACAGGGAGAGACTAAACAATACATTGTGTATGGCATGTTGCAATTCATCAGTTTATTAATTTTCTTCGGTTCTTTAACACCGGGAATTTCATAAGTGAGTGTCCTGCTGCTATTGGCACATGCCTTACATTTGAGACAGGGATAAAATCTCTTCACTGTTGATAGTGGAGTTTCAATTATCGGACGCGATAAGTGACTTTTCACTAGAGTGTCTCTCAGAGATCTCACTTTCCTATATGTCATTGCTGGGTACCTCGGTATGTCTCTACCTATGAACGGGTCTGATCTCAAGATTGCCCAATGTTTCTGAAGAATCTTTCTCACCACATTGGCCTTGTTAGAAAAGTCAGTGATCATCCTGACTGAATTGGTGATATCACCCTGTCTACTTTCTTTCTTGCCCCGCAGTAGGTCATTTTGTTTCTTACTGTCTGCTCTTTCTTTAGCCCCTTGTAATGTACCCTTACTATAGCCTCTCACTTTGAATCTCTCTATGCAGTTCTGTGCTGCTTGATGATAATCTGTCTCTCTTGTAGTGTTTCTCTTAATCCGTAACAGTTCACATTACGGTATGCTTTCCACCAATCTACGCGGATGACTGCTATTCGCATGGAGGACTGCATTGCCTGCAGTTGGTTTTCTGTACAATGAGGTGCATATTCTGTTATCACTGACAAAAACCTGTAAATCCAAAAAGTTAACACTGGTGGGGCGAATCTCATAGGTGAATCTGAGATTGACTTTGTTATTATTGAGGGCTGCTATGTATTCACTCGCTGACTCCTCTGTCTCCCTATAAGATGATAAAAAGATAGTCTATATATATACACCAACTGAAGACGTTTCCCACCCAGGCATCATAAGAGTCCGACCAGGTCACCCGCTTCTCCCACCAGCCCACAAAAAGGTTTGCGTAGCTGGGGGCAAAGCAGGTGCCCATGGCTGTACCCTGAATCTGTCTGTATAGTTGGTCTTCAAATGTAAATATGTTAATATTTAGGCAGAAATCAACAAATTCCAACAACATCTGGCTGTGTTCATAAAGCTTTAGTGGACGATCGTCAAGGAAATATCCAATAGCCTTTAATCCGTCAGCATGAGCAATGCTAGTGTACAGGCCTGAAACAACCATCACAATCATCTTGAAGTCCGGCTCCCAATTTATTCCTTCTAGCTGATTCAGGAAGTCCTTTGTATCCCGGGTGTAGGACGCCAAGTCAGAGACACAGGGGAGCACAAAATGGTCACTATATGATGACATGTTCTCAGTTAATCCGCCAATTAACGAAACAATTGGACGGCCCGGTGGACGAGTTCTATTTTTGGGAACCTTAGGTAGGTGATAGAATGTTTGTATAGTGGGGTGTGTGTTTGTGAGGTATAGTTTCTCCTCTACTGTTAGCATTCCTTGATGGTACCATCTGTTCATCAATGAATGATATTGATTGATGCTCAGGTTGTATTCCTTTTGTGTTGTTAATGCATAACTGGTACCGTCCCCCAATTGTAGTCGGGCCTCGCTTGTATAGTATTCTCTTGTTTGTAGAGCGATGTTCCCCCTTTGTCAGAAGGTTTATAGATTATATCTGGGTCTTGCTGTAAGTTCCTTAGTATTTCTCTCTGTTTTTGCAACACGGAGGGCCAGTAAATCATGGTTAACACATTCTACAAAAACATCAATGGCATCTTTTGGTAGTTGGGGGATACATTTCAAAGTCAGTCTAAACGGGCTGGGTGTGCCCACTTGTGTTACACCCAAATCCGTGATTCTGTCCATATTGTGTTTTTCACTTTTATCACCCAAGATTGGCTCTGCCTGTAGTTCTTCTAGTATGGCCAGTGTTTCTAAATCTTTCATTGTTAGCATGTCTATTTCACTGTTAGATGTCTGTCTGGGTTTCGATTTTTCTTTATTTTTGAAGTTTCAATTTTTCTCGAGAATTTAAAAAGATCTATTCTCATTTGGGTATACTCGAATTTGCCAGATGGGCAGAAATTTAGTCCTAGTTTCAGCACATTTTCTTCTTCTGTTGTCAAAATCCTTGGTGTTAGGTTGATGACCGTGAGATTATCTGTTGTTAGCGATGTTTTACTACTCTCTTGCTTCTCGCTCCACGCGTTGCCACACTGCTTGTGCCATTCCAGCCCCCTCTCCTCGTTGTTCTGTGCTTCATTGTTAAGGGAACACCAGAAGCTGCCAGTAGGTAGTTATAGTTAGGACCTTGTTTCTATTCGAAAAGTGTTTTTTCTTTTGCCAATATCTTTGGCGCCGTTTGATGAATCTTCGCGAAATTTTCAAAACTAATGGCCCACTCTGGTCAGCTCCTGTCTTGAAAGTTTCGGGGTGATTCATCAAGTGGGGGCTGAGAAAAAGGGGGCTCCCAAAACATGTTTTCCCCATGTTAATTTCCATAGGAATTTTGAAACAGGTTACAGCCCGAACTGCTGAACGGAGTTACACCACATTTGGCAAAAAGGTAGCCCTTGGTTCAGAAAGAGACCTTTTTTTTAAATGGTGTAAATCCGTTCAGTAGTTCCTGAGAAATTAAAAAAAGAAAAATATCAATATCTGAGCACAGAGGAGGAGTTGCAGCTGACTTCTGATTGGCTGCCAACACTCCAAACCAAAATGTATTGGCAGCCATCTTGTGACTCGGTACTCGGTGTGAGGTGGTGCATCAGATTATAACATGGATGATGTAATCAGTGATGTCATTTGAGATGTCATCAGTGATGTCATCAGTGATGTCACTGACCATGTCATGAATGATGTAATATGTGACGTCATCAGCAATGCATTGCTGGGGCGCGAGTTATAGTTTGCTCAACTAACTATAACCACCAAATTTCTCTGGTTTTGTACGAGTGAAATGTCCAACTAACTATAAACTAACGTCCCTGAAACCTGTGTTTTTTTCAGTGAATTTCTATGGTTTTTTAAATGCTAATTTGTAACTATAACGCCCCTGAAACCTATGGTTTTTTCAGTAAATTTCAAAGGATTTTTAAATGCTAATTTCTAACTATAACGTCCCTGAAACCTATGGTTTTTTTCAGTGAATTTCAAAGGTTTTTTAAATGCTACTTTCTAACTGTATCCTCCCTGAAAGCTACTATTAATAATAATAGCGGATACTTGTGTAAGTGGCTAGGGCATTCCATAACTACATGACTAGTAACTGGAATAATTATAGTGCTGCAAACAGAGTGCATGGTGAATTTATAAGTGCTTACATAGTGGCTGGATTGGTGATTGGAGAAGTACAGTGGACTCACAGGAGGATTCCTAGACTGCATGGGTAATAACTGCGTATTTAGATGAGTGTATAAATAGAATATAGGTGGTTAGAGGTCTGCATGGATAGTGTACAGAATATTGTAGCTGTACTTGTATTAGTAGTTAGGCCATTCCATAAGTACGTGAGTAGTAACTGGATGATTATAGTGCTATAAAGATAGTGCATAGTGTATTTATAAGTGCTTGGGTATTAGTGGACATATTGCATTAGAATATAGTACTCGCTGGGTGACTGGAGATGGGCATAGGGAGTGACAGTGTCTTTGATAGACCTCAAGGGTAGTACCTGGGTGAATTAATCTTACCTGTTTTCAAGCAGATATCAAATTAATAGTAATAAATATTCACTTCTTTTTTTAATGCAAATTTAAAATATTTTAAACTTTAGTAGTAAGGTCTCTAAAAGAGAAGAAAAAAATTCTGTTATTACATATAATTTTATAGTTTTTGCAACACAACATAAGTATACAATTACATCACATATTCAATTTCCTTTTTTTGCTGTGTTCAGATTGTATTGAATTTCACCATAAACAGTGATTTCAATGTTAATCATCAGATGACAGCGGGCAAAAAAATACCATCAATAAGATTGTTAAAAAAACATATTTCTCTTCAAAATATCTACAACAAACACAACTTGGTATTTACATTTTCACAAATGAACATCCTTAGTAACATAGTATATAATACAAAAATCAAATATATGACCACCTTCTTTCCAACACAATTTTCCAAATGCAATATGAAGGAACAGAATCAATAATTGAATCCGTAATTACC
Source organism: Calotriton arnoldi (assembly GCA_963921515.1). Classification (NCBI taxonomy): domain Eukaryota; kingdom Metazoa; phylum Chordata; class Amphibia; order Caudata; family Salamandridae; genus Calotriton; species Calotriton arnoldi. Next base: position 52,114 of record CAWUFW010024641.1, on the reverse strand, counting down.
AACATCTTCCCAATTGGCCGAATGATGTTTTGAAAATATTTCCATTAAGTATATCCAAAATAAACTTTTGCATTCATATACACACCTTCCCAATAGGCCGAATGATGTTTCTGAAAACATTTGCAATCAGGATATCCAAGATAGATTTCTAAAATCATATTCACATGCTTTCAATAGGGTGAATGATGTATCTAAAATCATTTGTGGTGGAAATATCCAAAATATACTCAGTAATTCATGTTGATATCTTCTCAGAATTTTGGGAACAAAAATATTAAATATGAATTTGGTAATTCATTAGGCAACCGAAATTTATACTCTAAATGTGCATCATTACATAGTGTCCATCCTTTATTGCATTTTAAATATACAGTATAGTGTCCAGATGTTGAAGTAGTTCCATCGTGGAAAACAATAGCCACTGTTTTAAAAGTTCTCCCTGAAATTGAAACTTGACCTGCCACAAAATTTTTAATTTTGGTTTCCAATTTTGTTCCATCTGCTCTACAATGTTGCAGCATTAAAATAATATATTGTCCACATCTTTGTATAAATAATGTTGACAACATTTCCGATTTGCACTGAGTACATTCCATATGTTGATTAGCTGATTTCACTAGATCGTTGAAGGACACTGTTTTCAAATCTGGCATTGTCAAATATATGAATCGTTCAGTGTCTATTTTAGTGGTAGATGAAAATGAACAGCTGTCACATGTATGAACCCATCTGTAACATAGTCCAAACAGATTTTCAATTTGTATACCTTCATCTTCTAATACTGCAAGCATAAACATAAGAAATTCCTGAGCATCTTGCTGTACATTCTTTGTAAATTGTGAAGATCCAGAACATATATCCAGAAGATTCCGCACATCAGAAGCAGTATGGATTTTCGTTTTATCAGTTTTCAACTTCTCAAAAATATAATGTAACAAAGAACAAAATCTTTTTCTCGATTTTCCATAATTGCATGCTGTAGGTTTTCTAAAAAAAACACAACGTTGATGATTATATTAGCATAGCAGTTGATACCTGAAGTATTTTCAAACTGATATCCTACAATATTAGCAACTGTGTTCCCTTCTATTTTCTTTCCAGACTCATCATTCTTTTCAATTCTTTTTTTCTTTGCAACCTCAGTAAAATCTTTATTATATTTTCGTTTTGGACGTATTAAACGTTTTTCATAAATAGGATATTCACCTAAACTAGGAGCATAGAGTCTTCTTAACTTGTTATACTCTTTTACACAATTTATATCTGCACTAACCTTTTCTTCATCAAAATCAATCAAATACAATCCGGATAACGTTCTTACTCGAGACAATGCAACATATGCCATACCCTCCTTAAACACAGAACTTCCAATATTTACCAAAGCACTGTCTTCACTTAAACCTTGAGATTTATGAATAGTCACTGCATATGCTAAACAAACAGGAAACTGTTTTCTACGAACATACAAATCTTTTACAAGCAAAAAACGAACAGAACAGCGTCCAATCTGTTTCACCTCCTCAATATGATCAAATTTAATCTTCAAAAATTCAATTCCATCTCTATTTGCATAGCTAACAAAGTCAACAACTTTCCCCATTGCTCCATTTACTAAACCTTTCTCAACATTTAAATTACCCCGTAATATTACCCGACAGTTTACAGATACATATAAGGTCTTTTCCAAACCAGCAGTCTTAGATATTGATTTTTCCAAAGAGTCTAATTTTAACTGCAATTTCTCTGACAAAAGAATAGTTACTCCTTCATGTTCTATTTTATCAATAGCTACCATTTTTATTATCGGTTCATTCTCCAGTTTCAATAGTTCTTCATTGAATGTAGAGCATTCTTTCAGTATTGACATAAGGCAAATTATAGATTCCTTTTCTGCAATTCTTCGGTAGATTGTTTCAGCTGCAATATTTTCTTTTGGAAACAAGTTTCTTAGTAGCCGACTTTCTAAAGCATCTTTTCCATCCTTTGTTAAGACACCAATTCTAATATTTTGAAGAATATTTCCATAATCTTCATCATTTGCTTGTCGCATGTTCTTGATAAGTTCCTTATATTCAAAATAACTCCAAATGTTCACATTTCCAATACTTCCCAAAGATTTTTTAGTGTCTTCATGAAGAAGGGTTTTAAAAACTGGTTGGCCTTTTACAGGTGTGAGTTGTAGTAGATCACCAAATACAATTACATGTTTTCCTCCAAATAAAACATCGTAATTTGTTTTTAAAATCTGCTGCATCCTCAAATGTACAAACGCAAACATTAAGTTTGAGACCATGCTTACTTCATCAATTACTAGAAGTTTCATTTTCTTCAGTACTCGTGAAACTTCAAAACAAGTTTCTCCAGATAGCTTGTGGTATTCCAACTTATTTTCATGTTCTACTGGTAACATAAGTAGACGATGTAATGTAATTCCTTTAATGTTGTGTGCTACTAACCCAGTTGGAGCAGTTACAACACAAGACAAATGAGAATCCGTTGTTTTCTGTAGATAACTTGACAAACATTTAATCAAGAAACTTTTCCCCGTTCCAGCTTGTCCACTGATGTACATAAGAATAGGTCTAAATGATGTACATTGGCAATCATTCTTTTCATGCAGTAATCCATGTTGTATCTGTTGTGTAACTTGGTGATATTTTTCTTTCTGTTCAGTATTGAGACGTTCCTCCAAATTTTCCAAATCAATATTGTCTTGTTGTGCTTGCTGCATCACCGTTTCCACTTCACTCATTGCTATTGCCGCTTCATTTTCAAGTACGGCTTCTCCAAGTGGATCTTGACTTTGTGGAGCAGAACTCTGACTATCTTGAGAACTATCTCTAGCAATTTCAGCTGCAATAGTTCTTTCTTGATTAATCTCTTCGTTCAACATTTGGAGATAATTTGGAAAAATTGTACATTCAATGCTATCTTTACATGCATTGAAAGAATCTTCATAGCAGTCAAAATCTCCAAGTAATTCCCTTTCAGTCCGCCAAGGTTTGAAGAGTTGCAGAAGAGCTAAATAGAAAAACTCTCTTTTATCTGGAGTATCACAACTTAATTTCCTGTGATTAATCAAATTTCCTTTGTCATGCTTTACCAAACATCCTTCAGATCCAATTACAGCGTATTTTCCTTTCATTTATATTTTCCGTAAACAATTTTTTAAAAACTATAATGTTGCAGAATTTCATATAGACATGTGTTTTCTAGGTATGGACTTCTATTTGGATAGGACGTATCCAACATATTTGTTTTCAGAATATCTGTACTTTCTGGTTCATTCAGTGCCAAGTATTCAATTTCTTGTACAGATTTCAAAACTCGATTTCGTACTGTAGCAAGGCCTAGACTTATCCAGATGATTCCTCTTGACTTTGAATATAAACTTGCAGATGTCAATCGATCCGAACATTCGTAGGATCCAATTTCTCGATGTGAAAGCATCTTCAAGCTGAAGCTGTACAATTTTTTGCTAAGTGTCTTCTCCTGTGAAATTTCCTCCCACATTTCTTTCAATTCTGTCTTCTCAGACTTGGTAATATATGACGTCACATAGCGAGCAACAGCAATTGAGTTATCTGCAACATATTGTATGTCCATATTTGCATTCCACATCTTCAAAATAACCGGATTGTAATCATTAATGTACTTCGATTCTTCTGTTCTTTTTATATTATAAGTATTTTTGGGTGATTTCCGAGTGATAGTATGCCTCACTGTTGACATAAAACTGTTCACTCTTCCTTTAGAAATTACTGGACGTGGAAAGCCAAATCAACATTTTGTGTCAAACTTATCCTTTGACTTATATTTCCGTTGGCAATATTTTCCACATCGATGACTCTGAAACCGTAAAACTTGCTGTCTTAAGATATTTTCTCCTCCTGTTTTCGGAATCGCACAGGTAACATACTCTTCAATAAAAGATAAAACAGTCTCATCCGAATCAGTTCCAAATTTGGGTGCATCCTTGATCCATAAAAGCATATGTATATAAGGAGCACCTCTAGCTTGGTATTCTTTTCTCCCCAAAAAATCTATAACTTCGCCAATAGGTGGATTTTTTATATTACAGATGAAAGACATCATAGCTTCAAATCTATGATTAAAATATCTGCAGACATTTACAGGATCTAGGGAACACAGTTCTCCAGGTGTCTTCAATTCAATATTTTCTATATTTGAATTTGCTTCTCGTAGAAAATCCAGTAAATCATCCCATGCGTACTCAGCACAACTAAGTGTAACAAACCATGTAGGGGTTCCTAAATTTCTTAACATACATTTTAATTCCCCATGACGTCGATACCAATATTCATTAGTGCCACGTTGACATGCCATCAAATTCATTAACTGTGATTCTAAATGTTCGTCTCTTTTTTCAACTTTGTCCATAAATTCCTTTGCAGAAAGATGTGAAAGATGCGTTCCAGTTTTCAATATATGGTTGACTGCATATGAAAGTGCAGACAGATCACTCTCAAATAAAAGATGAAATAAATATGGAATACACTGACGAAATCTTGATTCTTCTGAGTACAGTCGTAAAGTACGATATTCTGAAGCTGGAATATGAACTGGTCGTTCATCATATCGTCCACCTTTTCCAGTAGGGAACAGCTGTGGAAAACAACGAGCTTCCAAACTTTTTTCCCACACACTCATGGGGCTTCCTTTTGCTTTTTTCATCTGGAACAATTCAATAGTATCTCCTATCAGTTCTTTTGAATGTAGAGGGTGTATAGTATAATGTTCATAAATTTCTTCTTTTCTTGAATTCTCCACTTTTTCTATTTGTCCACTTGAAATGTGTCTTTCATCTTCTAAACTCATTTCTTCTTCCTCTACATTTACATTTTTATAGTAAATATTGTTTTGCACCAGATATAATGTAGCCTTTTGGACTTTCGTGACATCTACTAACTCTTGCCATATTTTCCGACTCTTTGTGGGTACACCATTAACAAGAATGACTACAGGTTCAGTATCCTCTCTTTCTACACCAACAGTTTCAACATTTTTCTTAAAATCTAAAGGTAAATACACAACTCTTACTTTTAAACCTCTTTGTAGATCTGTTGGAGGCAGCTTACCTGTTTTAGGCTCCATACGAATTATAGCCTGAAAAGGGTGCACAGATTGTATAAGGATGGCCTCATATGTATTTAAATCTTTAAGTTCAGGAGGTATAGCTACTAATTCTAAGTCATTATGGACAGCTCTAGCTGGCATTTTGTTTTCTTCTAATTTATTATAACAATATTTACAAATACATTGTACAGTACCTAACTCAAAACGACCTTCCACAAACAGATAAGCAGCAAATCCTTTCCATTTATCATTGTTTTCCTTTTCACTTTTTAAAAACACATCTACATTCCTAGTTTGAATTGTATAATGAGTACGTCGACAACGAATACAAACATAGTTTGGATTTTCACCAGAAACTACTTTAAACTTGGTTATTTCTTTTTCAAACTTCACATCAGTGCTATCTTCCATCTCTTCTTCAACACCTACACTTATCAAACTCTCAGTTTCTCTACACTCCTCTTGTCCAGCAAAGAAACGTAACTCTATATCATCACAATTTTTTTTTACATCCAACACTGAACCATGCAAAAGAGCTGTATTAATTTCATTTAGACATAATGCAGGACGTTTCACATAGTATAATCTTATAACTAACTTCCGCATTTCGGAATGATGTACTGCTAACATTCTTAAATGATGAAAACGACTTTGACACACTTTCCTAGAAAGACAAGCCAGAGAATGACCTTGCAACCCTGTATTTTTTCTCACTTTGTAAGGATCCAGTCCTTGTAATCTCTTAATTTTCTGTTTCACAGTTTTTCTTCCAATATTCTCTTAAGAAATTTAATAAAATATCAATAGATTGTTGACGTATACTACAAATACTACTACAATCCCATGTAAACACTGGAGCCTGGGTACGTCTCCCTTGAACTTCCTCAGCTATTACTTCTTCCACATTTCTAGGAACCATCTTTTCTTTTTAATTGGAGAGCCATTTTTCACTTCATAACAACGACCACAGGTATCAACTGCATGCAGTAATCTATTTTGTTGAAAATAACTTTCTTCATTAAAAAAAGGTTCCGTACTAGAAGTATGCTTCCATTCCCCGGAAAATATTTTACAAAAATTAGTTCTATTTACAATTCTTTTTCTTTTACATTTGTCCTTCATACGCTGCATTATTATATTTAAAGTCTTCAATCTTTTTATAATTAAGATAAATAATTTTCTTTTCAATTCAAAGGCTTTTTCAATTACACTTAGAATCTCCTTTTTTTGTCTGTAAAATGCTGATCTCCTTTTATATATTTTAAATTTTTTTAGTAAATTTTGGAGTACTCTACTTTTATAGATTCTTTTTGGAATTTCTGAAAATTGTTTCTTCCTGCTTCCAACATAATTCTTTTTCCGCTAATCCAATTTTCCACTCTTTTGTAAATTTTTCTTTTCCTTTTGTTTCACTGTTCTTGTTGTATCTGTCTGTTCTTTATTTTTAAAATTGGAAACTGTTTTTACAAGTTATTTAAAAAAATATTTAGTTCTCTTACCAGAACACTTTTTCTTTAAAGATCCATGTTGTAGTTGATCTAATTCCTCTTTTCCTTTTTTTTTTTAAATAAACCTCCTTTCTTTGTTGTCTTTTTCTTTGCTCTTTTCTTGTCATTGTAACTCTTTCTTAATAATTATGCAAACTATCTGTAAAATAAGAAAAGTTTTGAAAACAATTTAATATAATTAAAATAATTATATATAAATATTCACATGTATAACTATAAAAATACATACAAAAAAACTAAATCAATGATTTCAGCAATGGAACAGTGCTACCTGCATAATTGTAGTAGTGTATGAGTAGTGTGAAAGATACTAGAGCACAGCATTAGTAGTACACATCTAATTGTGGAACTGCATGGTTACAACCTGTATCATTCCATGAATACATGGGTAGTGACTAAAAGATTACAATACTACAAGGAGAGTGCCTGAGTGCATTTATAAGTGCTTAGGTATTGGCGGAGTGATAGGATAAGTAGATAGTGCTGGATGGGTGATTGGAGAAGTGCATGGGACTGACAGGAGGATTCCTACACTACATAGGCACTAACTGGGTCTTTAGAAGACTGTATAAATAGTATGTAGCCTGGTTAGAGGTCTGCATGCATAGTGCACAGAATATTGTATCTATAGTAGTGTTAGTGGCTAGGCCATTCCATAACTACATGACTACTAACTGGAATGATTACAGTGCTGTAAACTGAGTGTAAGTTGAAATTATAAGTACTTAGGTTTTAGTGGAGTGATAGGATAAGTAGATAATACTGGATGGGTGATTAGAAAAGTGTATGGGACTGACAGCAGGATTCCTAGACTGCATAGGTATTAACTGGGTATCTATAGCAGTGTACCAATAGTATGTAGCTGGTTACAGGTGTGCATAGATAGTGCACAGAATATTGTAACTGTACTTGTCTTACTAGCTCTCCAATTCCAAAAGTACATAACTACTAACTAGAATAATTACAGTGCTGTAAACAGAGTGGATGGTGAATTTATAAGTGCTTAGGTATTGCTGGACTGATAGGATAAGTAGATAGTGCTGGATGGGTGATTAGAAAACTGCATGGGACTGACAACATGATTCCTAGACTGCATGGCTACTAACTGGGTATTTATAGGAGTGTACCAATAGTATGTACATGGTTAGAGGTCTGCATAGATACTGCACAGAATATTATAGCTGTACTTGTCTTAGTGGCTAGGCCATTCCATAAGTACATAACTACTAACTAGAATGATTACAGTGAATTTATAAGAATAAGTATTGGCAGAGTGATAGGGTAAGTAGATAGTGCTGGATGGATGATTGAACAAGTGCATGACACTGACAGCAGGATTCCTAAACTACATGGCATGCAGAGGGAGAGCTGCGGGCCGGCTAGCAGAGGAACAGCTGCGGGTCAAATACTATAGTGAAAAGTACGGGCCGTCGCCTTGCAAAAAGATAGCTACGACCGGTAATGTCGGGAGAGGGAGCATGAAGGGGATATCTCGCAGAGAGAACTGCGGTATATTTCCAGTGTTGGCTTGCAGAGGTACAACTGCGGGCCCAACTGGCTCGCAGATGAAGAGCTGCGAGCCGAACGATGGTTTGCACAGGGAGAGCTGCGAGATGGCGGACTAGCTCGTAGAGGAAGACCTGGGAGCCGACTGACTGGCTCGTAGAGGGAGAGCTGCAGCCCTTGGGGTCGCAGAAGGAGAGCTGCGGGCCGGCTCGCACGAACAGCTGCGGGCCGACTGCTATAGGGAAAGGTGCAGGCCGTCGGCTTGCAAATCATAGGTGCGGGACGGTGATGTGTGGAGAGGAAGTGTGAAGTGGGTATCTTGTAGAGAGAGACCTGCGGTATATTTCCAGTGTTGGCTTGCAGAGCTGCAACTGCGAGCTCGACGGCTCACAGACGAAGAACTACGAGCCGACTGGTGGTTCGCAGAGGGAGAGTTGCGAGCCGGCGGGCTGGCTCATAGAGGAAAAGCTACGAGCCCACCGATGGTTCACAGAAAGAGAGCTGCGGGCCGTCGGGCTGGCTCGTAGAGAAAGAGCTGCAAGCCGACGGGCTGACTCGTACAGGGAGAGCTGCGGCCCGTCGGCTCACAGAGGAAGAGCTGCGGGCCGGCTCGCAGAGGAACAGCTGCGGGCGAACTGGTATAGGGAGAGGTGCGGGCCGTCGGCTTGCAAAGGGATAGCTGCGGGACGGTGATGTGGAGAAACGGATCGTGAAGGGGTATCTCGCAGAGAGAGCTGCGGTATATTTCCAGTATTGACTTGCAGAGGTACAACTGCGGGTTGGCTCCTAGAGGAAGAGCTGCGAGCCGAACAATGGTTTGCAGAGGGAGAGCTGCGGGCCGGCGGGCTGGCTCGTAGAGGAAGAGTTCTGAGCCAACTATCTGGCTCGAAGTGGAAGAGCTGCGGGCCGCCTGGCACAGGAACAGCTGCGGGCCAACTGCTATAGGGAAAGGTGCGGGCCGTCGGCTTGCAACTTATAGGTGCGGGACAATGATGTGAAGAGAGGGAGCATGAAGGGGGTATCTCGTACAGGGACAACTGCGGTATATTTCCAGTGTTGGCTTGCAGAGATACAACTGCGGGCCCGAGGACTCGCAGAGCGAGAGTTTATTCCTAAAACCATGTAATCTTTCAAACATATGTCACGTCCGTTTTGTACCATTGAAACTGATAACCACCTTCTCTATACACTACAGATCCCACGAACATGCCAATAAAAGTATAAGTGCTATTTTTATACTAGATAAAGCTCTATTACTTGATTTTTATAAACACTGCTGTTGGGTGCACAAAATAAAGAATATGAGATGAGGAGAGTAAACGGAGGTGTAATTCCTAAACTTTAATTATACCATTCCTTTAATATATGTATATTCAGGGCTTTCAATGGGATAAAAAAAATGGTGGGTGTCTAAAAGCGGTAGCAGTGTTCAGCACCGGTAAAATCCGGCCCTCTTAAAGGCCTGCGTATATTCAGCACAGAGACACAACCTAACAATTTTCATCACCTATAATAACAGTTACTTTACTAGTGTGAAAAAATCGTACAGAAAATTTACTAAAACATTTTTTTTTCTTTTTTATCTCTCACACATTTATGAAATATCTCTTGTAAAGAAACGCTGCTCTCCACCTTTATTTCGTAAGAACGAGCAATAAATAATCCCTTTACCAGCATCTAGTCACTAACTACTAACACAGTGCAGTATACCCAATTGTAAACCACAAACACTATTTAGATTATATCTTAAAGCATCATCAAAAGATTCTAACCATGCATACATACAGAAAGCAACATGTACGTTTACTTTGTCCATTTACTCTCCATGTAAGCTGTGCACATTTTCAACGGGTTCGCAGTATAACACCTGCCTTCACTTATATTCAAATGTACCTCACAGTATAAAATATAACATCACAACCTATGCATATGTAATATTTCCAACATAACACAGTGCAGTTTTATACCAACGAAACTGATTGCACCATTCTCTATATAGTACAAACCCTACCAATATGGCAATAAACTTAGAAGTGCTATTTTTATAATACAAAGAGCTGTATTAGATTATTTTTATAAACAGTACCGCTGGGGGGCACAAAATGGTGATGGGAGCTGCACAGAGTAAATAAAGGTGTAATTCCCAAACTTTTTATGTATCGTTCCTTTACTATACATATATTAACAGCTTTAAGTGGAATGAAAAATTTGGCAACTATCTTAAACGGGTGGCAGAGCTCAGTACCGAGAAGACCCGGACCACTTAAAAGCCTGCGTATATTCAGCACACAAACACACTCTGACAATTACCTTCACTAATAATCACATTTACTTTAGCACTGTGAACAAAATCGTACAAAAAATATACACAGAACATTTTCATTTATTTTTTATCTCTCACATATTTATAAAAAATGTCTTCTGAAGAAACGCTCCCCAACAACTTACATTTCATAACAACACCAAAATACAAAGCCTCCGAGTAACACACCAGTCTTGATTGATATTGAAATCTACCTCTCAGTATAAAAAACAAGACCACAAATTGTCCACATAACATTTCTGCTTTTTGTTCTATCTCTGTTAAGTTAATAACACATGAATTTTCTACTCTTACCCCTTCCCCACTATTTCCACACTAAGCATAATTTAACTTACGTTCGTAGTTGGTATGCAGATTCCAAATGTCACAAACACATGCAATTCTTTCTTTGTCACACAGTACATGTAATGCACCGCTCTCATCAAGAATGGAACCAGTAATGGCACAATTTCCCTGTTGCTCCACACATAAATACATGTAATGAACAAATCAGAATAGTTCCTTGATTTTTTCAAATTGCAAAACTTCTCTCTATTGGTTATTTTTTAACTTCCCATATAAACAGTTTTTAAAAAATTTAAGAACACATACAGGTGAGAAGTTCAACGTATTCTATCAACAAACTTTCTAGAACATTCTACAACACGTGCAGGTTAAAAGTTCATCATTTTTTCAAAACTAACAATATTTTTTTGCAACATTTTCTCGAACATTCAAGGGCACGTGCAGGTTAAAAGTTCACCATTGTTTTAAGTTCAAACAGAGCCTTCCAAATGCAAGTAGCAGGTATGGTTGAACTGAGCAGATTTTATCCTATCATATGAACTCTACATTGAAACTGTTTTTTATTAACCAATGACAAAGATACTTTTCGACAAACTAATATGCACCCTACTTTTTAGTAAACAATGTTTTTCATCTCCCAATCAGTTATCTTTTTGTATGAGAAAAAAGTAGTCCCCCATCTTTAAACATATCTCTTATTCTACGAACGGACTGCATGAGCTACAGACATCTATCCATATCTTCCAGCTACAAGATAAAAAATGCTAGTGTGGATCGTAGGACATAGCTATGTTTTGTGGTGCAAGAGGTATGCAGAACAGAGACGAATTGACTTAGACCTAGGTTTACAAAATGTGGACATTAAATGGTTTGGACAGAGAGGATTGAAGTGGCACCAATTACTCCCTTTGGTTAAAACCTGTTTGCATCTCCAACTCCCTGACCTCATGATTGTGCACTGTGGTGGAAATGACCTAGGCACATTGACTGGGGTAGGTTTGGAAATGCTAATGAAGGACACCTTTAGACAATTGATGTTGCTTTTGCCTCAAACTGTCTTTGTATATTCCAATATAAGCCAAAGACAGAAGTGGAAATGGTCAAACAAATTTTGTTCTCAAATTGAAAAATCTAGGAAGAATGTCAACAAAGCTGTGTCTGCATACCTCAGAGACCATAGAATGGGGTCAATTTACAACAACAACATACGTTTTGATATGGCTGATATCTACAGAAGTGATGGAGTACACTTCACAGATGAGGGAAACCGAGTTTTCCTGATTAACTTGAAGCTGTGCATTCGCACTTACATGTAGCTCCAACTAATAAACACAAGGGCTCTTTTTAGAGCCGCCTTATATTCCCAATTTCGGCTCGCAGAGTGTCACCTGCGGGCCGTCGGGCAGGCTCGCAGAGGAAGAGCTGCGGCCCGTGGGCTCAGCTCGCAGAGGGAGACCTACGGGCCGTCGGCTCGCAAACGCAGAGCTGTGAGCCAATGGACTGGTAGTGTTTTATGGTTTAGGGTAGTGCAGTGGTGTTTGTGTAGTGTAGGGGGTCCTGCTGTGGGTAGTGTTTTAGGGTTTACGGTAGTGCAGTGGTGTTTGTGTAGTGTAGAGGGTGGTGCTGGGGGTACATTTAGGGTTTAGGGAAGGGCAGTGGTCTTTACGTAGTGTAGGGGGTCCTGCTTTGAGTAGCGTTTTAGGGTTTAGGGTAGTGCAGTGGTGTTTGGGTAGTGTAGAGGGTCATGCTGGGGGTAGCATTTTACTGTTTAGGGTAGTGCAGTGGTGTTTCTGTAGTTTAGGTGGTCGTGCTGAGGGTAGTGTTTTAGGGTTTAAGGTAGTGCAGTGGCATTTCTGTAGTGTAGGGGGTCGTGCTGGCAGTAGTGGTTTAGTGTTTAGTTACGTAGTGCAGTGGTGTTTGGGTAGTGTAGGGGGTCGTGGTGGGGTAGTGTTTTAGGGTTTAGGGTAGTGCAGTGGTGTTTCTGTAGTGTAGGGGGTCGTGCTGGCAGTAGTGGTTTAGTGTTTAGTTACGTAGTGCAGTGGTGTTTGGGTAGTGTAGGGGGTCGTGGTGGGGTAGTGTTTTAGGGTTTAAGGTAGTGCAGTGGCTATTAATATATATATATATATATATATATATATATATATATTCACTGAAAAAACCATAGGTTTCAGGGGCGTTATATTTAGTTGGACATTTCACTCATACAAAACCATAGAAATTCCCCTGTTATAGTTAGTTCAGCTAACTATAACTCGCGCGCCCGCAATGCACTGCTGATGACGTCACATATTACATCACTCATGACATCACTGATGACATCTCAAATGACATCACTGATGACATCATCCTTGTGATAGAGTGGCAGACCTCCTCTCACCCTAATATAACCTTTGATACACACACTCAAAAATACAAACTAACATTTTCAAAACAATGGACATACCAATACCAGTTACAACACACCTATTCAGTAATTCCAAGATCTATACACACATCCACTCATTCCCCAACAGTCCCTATACAGTCACTCATACATGTACTCACTCATCATATGTACTCATACACCTATACATCCTGTTACACACCACCACTCATCCATAGAGTTACTCACACACATAGTCACACATGCAAACAAAGTATCAAACATCCATTTACTTGCATATACAGTTATACACACACTACCACACTTACTTCTACAGAAACTTACACATACTTACTCTCTTAAACAACCACTTATAGAAACACCTACTTATTTGTACAGGAACTCTTCCAATCTCTCACTCTCACATATACTCACTTATATACACCAATACTCACATATACTAGTTTAAAACATATGTAATTACTCATAAAGACACTATTGAGACAGTCATTCACTCACTAACACACCCATACACACACTCATCCACCTCTACAGTCCTGCACACATGCTGTCTTCAACACATACAAACAGTAAGTCACTAATTCATGCATCTATGCACTAAGTAATACCCCCACCGAACCATACAGACACTCAGACACTCATACTGATACTCAAAAAACAAACTAATAATCCATATAGACACTCATGTAGCTACTTACCAACCCATGCAGCCACTTATACACAAAGTGAGAGACTGATACAGATATTTTCATATTTAAACATTACTCACTAACCCATGTATTCACTAAGATACACTTAATCAGTCAGTTATACAATCAATTTTACAAAACAAATCATCCATTTAGACACTTATATACCCATTTATTCTTCCATCGACCTTGAGATATACATATATAAAACATATTTAATTTTCAGAAAAACACACATTCACTGGATGATGTCATCAGTGATGTCATCAGTGATGTCATTTGAGATGTCATCAGTGATGTCATGAGTGATGTTACTGACCATGTCATGAGTGATGTAATATGTGACGTCATCAGCAGTGCATTGCGGGCACGCGAGTTATAGTTAGCTGAACTAACTATAACGGGGGAATTTCTATGGTTTTGTACGAGTGAAATGTCCAACTAACTATAACGCCCCTGAAACCTATGGTTTTTTCAGTGAATTTCTAAGGTTTTTTAAATGCTAATTTCTAACTATAATGTCCCTGAAACCTTTGGTTTTTCAGTGAATTTCTAAGGTTTTTAAATGCTAATTTCTAACTATAACGTGCCTGAAACCTATGGTTTTTTCAGTGAATATATATATATTTATTATACCATGTATACATGTGAAAATGTCTCGGTCCGCCTTTTTGCCTCGGTGGCACGGAAAAAATAGGTGGAACTGACGTCAGCACGCCGACGAGATCCTCTTATGGCTCCGATGACGTCATACGGTGTCGCGAGCGGAGCCATGCTATTATGACGTCCTCGTTGACGTGGGAGAGCTGGGAAAGAATTTCCGTGGAATGCTGGTGCAGGGGATATTCACCTAAGTGTTCAGGCTAGTCCTTTGGGAGCAACTGTTTATGTTGCCACTCCAGAAACCGAAAACAGTGATCCGAGGGCAGAGGCCCTGCAGATTGCGCACGAGGTGGGGTGCCCAGTCGTGTGCACAGGCAGGGCAGCGAAGTGACAAGCACCACAACCCACATAAAAGGTAACGAGGGCACTGAATAACACAGGATCTTCTCTTTGTATCTGGCACGAACAACGAAGTTAAAATTAGCATTTAAAAAACCTTAGAAATTCACTGAAAAAACCATAGGTTTCAGGGACGTTATAGCTAGTTGGACATTTCACTCGTACAAAACCATAGAAATTCCGCCGTTATAGTTAGTTCAGCTAACTATAACTCACGCTCCCACAATGCACTCCTGATGACGTCACATATTACATCATTTATGACATGGTCAGTAACATCACTGATGACATCCCAAATGAAATCACTGATGACATCACTGATGACATCATCCAGTGACTGTGTGTTTCTGTAAAGTTTAAATATGTTTTATATATATGCCAAGGTGTATTGAAGAATGAGTGGGTGTATAAGTGTCTGGATGGAGGATTTAGTAGGTGCGTGACTGACTGTATAAGTGAGTGATTAAATGTGTCTTACTGAATGCATGGGTTAGTGACTAAACTGTGTGAATGTCTGTATCAGTCTGTCTGTTGTTGTGTCTGTTGTTGTGTAAGCTGCAGCATGGGTTGGTCAGTAGCTACATGAGTGTCTATATGGGTTATTGATTGGTTGCCTGAGTATTTGTATGGGAGACTGAGTGTGTGTGTGGGTGGGAGGTGTGTGACTCTGTGCATAGATGTGTGAGTGGTTGATTCACTGGGTGTATGGGTTCAAGAGTGCATGTGCAAACAGCTGGATGGGTGGGTGAGTGTGTGTATGGGTGTGTTGGTGAGTGAATGGATGTCTCAGTGGTACATGTCCAAGTAACTACATATCTAAAAGGCAGTGTATGTGAGAGTTGGAGTATATAAATGACTATACGTGAGAGTCAGTGATTGTGAGAGGGTTTCTGTGTGACTTCTAAAAGATTCAACCTCTGGCATGCAAGAGGTACTGTCTTACGGCCGTTCCGCAGCACTGTGCAGCAAGTGGCATCAAGGTGTGGTGATATTTTGGCGTGTCTACACTTGTTTGTATGCGGGGCGCTTCCTTGTACAGTGAATCTGCACTGCTGTTGATGCCACATATTACATCATTCATGACATGGTCAGTGACATCACTGATGACATCACTGATGATATCTCAAATGACATCACTGATGACATCATCCACGTGAAAATCTGATGTACCTCCTCACAGTCTAATATAAACTTTGATACACCCACTGTAAAATACAGACTACCATTTTCGAAACCATCGACACACCAATACCAGTTACTACATACGCACTCACTGATTCCTAGGTCTACACACACATCCACTCATTCACCCATACAATCACTCATTCATGCAGTCACTCATCAATACAACACTATCATATGCACTCATACACCTATACAGACACTCACACACCACCACTCATCCATGGAGTTACTCACACACCTAGTCAGTCATGCAAAGAATCAATCATACTCCCATTTACTCACCTATACAGTTATACACACACCACCTCACTTATTCATACAGATACTAACACATACTTACTCTCTTATACAATCACTGATACAAGTACACACTCATCCATACAGCCACTCTCACAATCACTCACTCTCACATATAGTCATTTATATACTCAAACACTCACATATACTGCCTTTCACATATACAGTTACTCACACATGTACCACTGAGGCATCCATTCATTCACCAACACACCCATACACACACTCACCCACCCATACAGCCCTTCAGAGATGCACTCTTGAACCCATACACCCAGTGAATCACCCACTCACACATCTATGCACAGAGTCAAACCCCCCACCCACCCACACAGACACTCAGGCACCCATACAGATACTCAGAGAACCAATCAATAACCCATATAGACCCTCATCTAGCTACTCACCAACCCATGCAACCGCTTACACACCAACTGACAAACTAAACTGTGTGAATGTCTGTATCAGTCACAAACCCATGCATTCAGTAAGACACATTTAATCACTCACTTATACAGTCAGTCACGCACCTACTAAATCATCTATTCAGATACTTATACACCCACTCATTCTTCAATACACCTTGGCCTATATATATATATATATAAAACCTATTTAAAGTTTACAGAAACACACAGTCACTGGATGATGTCATCAGTGATGTCATTTGAGATGTCATCGGTGATGTCATCAGTGATGTCACTGACCATGTCATGAATGATGTAATATGTGACGTCATCAGCAGTGCATTGCGGGCGCAAGTTATAGTTAGCTGAACTAACTATAACGGCGGAATTTCTCTGGTTTTGTACGAGTGAAATGTCCAACTAACTATCACGTCCCTGAAACCTATGGTTTTTCAGTGAATTTCAACGGTTTTTAAAATGCTAATTTCTAACTATAATGTCCCTGAAACCTATGGTTTTTTCAGTGAATTTCAAAGGTTTTTTAAATGCTAATTTCTAACTATAACATACCAGTCGCGTTTCCAGAGTGTTGGAGAAAGGTGAGCGTGGCCTCCGAAACACCTCTTAGCAATCCCACTATGTGGGATTTACTGGAGGTAACAGGAGGAGTAGTTAGCCCACAACTTCAACCTTGGGGGCCAACTATCCCTTTTATTACCACCAGTAAGTCCCACACAGCAGGATTGCTAACTTATTATATCAGGGCCCCCCCCTCCCTGCCCCACGGTGCAAACGTGCCCCCTAGCATGTTGTAAGTTGGGGGATTAAGTCCCCTTGAATCCTGAGGGTCCCTGGGGCCAACTAGCCCACCAGGTACCTCCAGGAAGCAGCACAGAGCTGCTTTGCAGAGAGGTGGTCCAAGGCCACGCCCCTTTTTACATCACTCTGCAAACGCGACTTCTGGTGCACTGCTGCTCGGAGGATGAAGTCCACTTGTGTCCTGAGGTCCTCAGGACACAAGAGGACGTCATCGCCCCACCAGCAGTGCACCAGAAGCCGCATTTGCAGAGTGATGTAAAAAGGGGCGTGGCCTCGGACCACCTCTCTGCAACACAGGTCTGTGGTGCTTACTGGAGGTCCTTGGTGGGCTAGTTGGCCCCCAGGGACCCTCAGGATTGAGGGGGACTTAATTCCCAAATTTACAACGCACCAGGGGGCGCGTTTGCACATTTGTTATTTCAGGCCCGCCCCCTCCCTGCACCACTGCCGCGTGGCCCCCCTCCTCAGGCCAATTATGGCCCCGGGGACCTCATCCCCCGGGCCGGCCTTTTCGCTTTTTTTTATTTATATTGTTTTATTAGAGGGGATGGGGGCCGCGTGGCCCGCCACCCGGGCCACTTCTGGCCCCGGGGACCCCATCCCCCGGAGCCTGGCCTCTGTGATGGGGACCGTGGGGGGAACCCCAATGCCCAGATGGTCCCGCCGGCTCCCTGCCTCCTGCGGGAGCCGGCATTGCTTTTGAGCAAGGGGCGCTGCTGACATGGAGCTCCCCTTGCTCAAAAGCAATCATCTGCTTTGCTTCATTGAAGCGAGAGCAGGTTTTCCTGCTCTCGCTTCAATGAAGCAAAGCAGAGTTTGCTATGGCAGGGCGGGAGCCATGCTCCCGCCCTGCCATAGCAAACAGCAATGTCCCGGAGGTGGGCACCCCGGGACATTGCAGGAGCCCGCCCTGGAGTGTGGCGGTCCCCAGGGCCATCAAGGGCTCAAGGAGGGGGGCCGCGCGGCCCCCCTCCCAACATATTTAAAGCCCCGGGGAGGTGGTGGTCCCCGGGGCCCAGGGGTCTGTAATGGACTCCCGAATTTGAATATTAAGTGCCCCGGGGAGGTGGTGCTCTCCGGGGCAGTGTGGGGGGGCTTGAGCCCCCCCACTCTAATTATTATTTATAGCCCCGGGGAGGTGGCGGTCCCCGGGGCACCAGGGGGCCTGTGAGGCCCACCTGCCCCTTTACATCAATGCCCCGGGGAGGTGTTGGTCCCCGAGACAGCGTGGGGGTTGGGACCCCCACGCATTTATTAAACAAGCCCCAGGGAGGTGACAGTCCCCAGGGCTGTGGGGAGCCACGTGCCCCCACATTCAACTTAATAAGCCACAGGGAGGTGGCAGTCCCTGGGGCTGAGGGCCCCCACAAATTTACTGGTGAGTGCCCCCGGGACCTGGCCCACCCGGGGGCTTTCAGAAACGAAGCGCGGGAGCCCGCGCTTCATTTTCTTTTTATTATCTCGGCTGAATTCGCAACCCAAGTGCGAATTGGGCAGATTTTTTTTTAAAAAAATGCTTTTTTTGGCCCTGGGGGTCCTTGTGGGACCCCCTGAGCAGGCCTAGGGGTCAGGGTGTTTGTACCCTGCCCCTTTTCATGTTTTTTATCTTTGTTTCACCTTTATCTTGTGACTCGGTTTTACTGAGTCACAAGATGGCTGCCAACACATTCTGTTTTGGAGTGTTGGCAGCCAATCAGAATTGAGCTCGTGCTCGGGAGGGTTCGTGACTCCTCCTCGGTGCTCAGATATCGATATTTTTATTTTAAAAATTTCTCAGGAACTACCAAACGGATTTACACCATTTAAAAAAAAAAGGGCGCACTCTAAACCAAGACCTACCTTTTTGCCAAATTTGGTGTAATTCCGTTCAGCAGGTCGTGCTGTAGCCTGTAATAAAGTTCCTATTGAAATTAACATGGAGAAAATGCGCTTTGGGACCCCCCTTTTTTCTCGGCCCCCGCTTGACGAATCACCCCGAAACTTTCAACACACAAACTGAGCAGTCCAACCCTGTCTTTTAGAAACTTTCACTAAGATTCGTCAAACAGCGCCAAAGATATTGGCAAATCAAAAAACGCTTTTTCTATGGAAACTAGGTTCTAACTATATCTACCTACTGGCGACCGCCAGTAGGTAATATATATATATTGGTGCATTCTGGGATTGGTGGTCGGAACTGTGAGCCACATGACCACTTAGACTATAAATAAGTGCACTCACCTGTGAGCAAGGCTAACGCCGAAACGCGTAGGGGTTTTATGAGTGTTGTCACGCTGCCATGCAAAAGACGAATAAATTGTCAGCTGGGAAGTAAGAGTCGATGTTGTGGGCTCTTCGCTTCTATATATATATATATATATATATAACTCACGCCCCCGCAATGCACTGCTGATGACGTCACATATTACATCACTCATGACATGATCAGTGACATCATTGATGACATCACTGATGACATCTCAAATGCGAAATGCGATCCACGCGTTTCAGCTCATCCGAACCTTGATAAAGATACAAGAAGTCATTGTAGCTTCCTTATTTAAATGTACAAATGCCTCCAGTTGCCAACATTAACAAAGGACTACATATCACTTTAATCCAAAAAGCTGGCGGCCATATTGGCCTGGTCATGATTTGAAAATTCAGGAATTAATACAATAAAGAAAGGAAAACAAGTGTTAATATGCACACAATGTCATTTCAGCATATATTGCCCCGTGACCGCCGTACCTGTATGTTCGTCAACGTGACTTGTTCATAATAAACATACTTAGGATTGCAAACATCAACATAAACAATGGACTACACATTACTTTAAAGTGAAAGGCTATCGGCCATATTGATCTGGGCACGTTGCGTATTATAATGGTTCTTACATGAAAGAAAAGAAAAAAAGGGTGTTAATATACACACACTATCCATAAATAAAGTTCTAGCGATTATAGTTCCATTCCATTCACAGCTCATTTGAGATGTCATGAGTGATGTCACTGACCATGTCATGAATGATGTAATGTCTGAGGTCATAAGCAGTGCATTGCAGGGATGTAAGTTATAGTTAGCTCAGGCAACTATAACTGCTGAATTTCACTGGTTTTGTACGAGTGAAATCTGAGTCTAACTATAACGTCCCTGTAATCTTTGTTTTTTTTCAGCGAATTTCTAGTTTTTTTTTACGTTAAGTAAGATGCCTATCACAATGGATGGTGGGGGTTGGAAGCAGGGCCTGGCCTGGCATTGTGCTGCCCCCACCCAAGCTTGCTGCTCCTGCCTCCCCTCCTCCTTGCCATCCATTGTCCAAGTCCATGCCCCTGCTCCCTCATTACAGCCCTGTGTGACTGTTGTTCTGCCACTGGCCTTCCCTCCTTCTCTGAACAGTTAGCTTGCTGCCCCATCCACCTCCTCCCTATCCTCTGTTGTCTGAATCCATGCACTAGCCTTCTCCCTCCTGCCATGCATGGTCTGATGTGCTGCCACTGCCCTCCATTTAGCATGATGTCCCAGTCCACTCCTCCTGCTCTCCATTGCCCAATTCTATACCCCATCATTGACCTCCTGCTTAGCCTCTGTGCTTAGCTTGCTGCCCCGACTCTCCTTCCCCCTGCCCTCCGATGTCTGTGTGCATGCCCCTGATCCATCCTTTTTGCCCACCATGTTCCATGAACCTGCCCCTCCTATATACTCTGAGTGTTCTGTTGAGCTGACACTCTCTTCCCACCTGCCTAGCATTGTCAGATGACTGTGACCTGTCCCTGCCACCTCCACCTCTACCCTGCCTGTCCACGTTCCATGCGCCTATCCCCTTCCTCCTGTCCTCCATGGTCCATTTTACTGCCACCCTCTTCTGCCCTCCCTGGTCTGTTGTGCTGCAACTGCTCCTCCTGTCTGCCCCGTGTGGCCTGTTGTGAGGCCCCTTCCCCTGAACTCTCTTGTCTGTGCCCAGCTCCTACCCCTCCCTTCTATCCTCCATGGTCCTTTCTGCATGCACCTGCCCCCTCCTTCTCCCCCATCATCGCCATTGTGCTGCCACTAACCCTCCTACTTGCCATGCATGGTCTTCTGTGCTGCCACGGCCCCTCCCACCGTCCCTGTGTGGTCAGCTAGCTGCCCCTGATCCCCTCTCACCTTTCCTCCATGGTCTGTGTGTATGCCATTATAGTCTCACTGTTGCTCTCCAAGGTGTGTCTTGCTTCTAGTGCCCATCCTGCCTGACCTCCATTGTCAGCTTGCTGCTCCTGCCCTGCCCCCTTACCCCCTGCCCTCTGTTTTCCATGTGCAGGCCCCTATTCCCTCCTTCTTGGCTTGTCTGTTCCATTGTAATGCCCCTGATCCCTACCTCCTGCCCTTTATGGTCCATTATGCTGCAGCTTTCTCTCCTGTCTGTCCATTATGGTCAGCTAGCTGCCATTGCCTCTTTCCCCTCTGTTCTCTGTTGTCCATGTGCATGGTCCTGTCCCCTCCCTATTGCTTTCCATGGATTGTTGTGATGCACTCCCGTCCTGCATGCCCTGTGTGGTGTATTGTGCTGCTGCAAACCCTGATGCCTGCCCTGTAAGGTCAGTTTGGTGCACCTGTCCATGTCCCTCCTGTCCTCTGTTATCCGAGTCCATGTCCTGTCTTAAACGGGTGGCGGAGCTCAGTACCGAGAAGACCCGGACCACTTAAAAGCCTGCGTATATTCAGCACACAAACACACTCTGACAATTACCCTCACTAATAATCACATTTACTTTAGCACTGTGAACAAAATCGTACAAAAAATATACACAGAACATTTTCATTTATTTTTTATCTCTCACATATTTATAAAAAATGTCTTCTGAAGAAACGCTCCCCAACAACTTACATTTCATAACAACACCAAAATACAAAGCCTCCCAGTAACACACCAGTCTTGATTGATATTAAAATCTACCTCTCAGTATAAAAAATGAGACCACAAATTGTCCACATAACATTTCTGGTTTTTGTTCCATCTCTGTTAAGTTAATAACACATGAATTTTCTACTCTTACCCCTTCCCCACTATTTCCACACTAAGCATAATTTAACTTACGTTCGTAGTTGGTATGCAGATTCCAAATGTCACAAACGCATGCAATTCTTTCTTTGTCACACAGTACATGTAATGCACCGCTCTCATCAAGAATGGAACCAGTAATGGCACAATTTCCCTGTTGCTCCACACATAAATACATGTAAAGAACAAATCAGAATAACTCCTTGATTTTTTCAAATTGCAAAACTTCTCTCTATTGGTTATTTTTGAACTTCCCATATAAACAGTTTTTTAAAAATTTAAGAACACATACAGGTGAGAAGTTCAACGTATTCTATCAACAAACTTTCTAGAACATTCTACGACACGTGCAGGTTAAAAGTTCATCATTTTTTCAAACCTAACGATATTTTTTTGCAACATTTTCTCGAACATTTAAGGGCACGTGCAGGTTAAAAGTTCACCATTGTTTTAAGTTCAAACAGTGCCTTCCAAATGCAAGTAGCAGGTATGGTTGAACTGAGCAAATTTTATCCTATCATATGAACTCTACGTTGAAACTGTTTTTATTTACCAATGACAAAGATGCTTTTCGACAAACTAATATGCACCCTACTTTTTAGTAAACAATGTTTTTCATCTCCCAATCAGTTATCGTTTTGTATGAGAAAAAAAGTAGTTCCCCATCTTTAAACATATCTCTTATTCTACGAACGGACTGCATGAGCTACAGACATCTATCCATATCTTCCAGCTACACCTTCAAAATGGTAGTGTGGATCGTAGGACATAGCTATGTTTTCTGGTGCAAGAGGTATGCAGAACAAAGACAAATTGACTTAGACCTAGGTTTACAAAATGTGGACATTAAATGGTTTGGACAGAGAGGATTGAAGTGGCACCAATTACTCCCTTTGGTTAAAACCTGTTTGCATCTCCAACTCCCTGACCTCATGATTGTGCACTGTGGTGGAAATTGTGAGAAGTTGGCCTGGCATATGCTGTCCACTAATTATAGTGGGCACCTTGCACCAGTCCAAACAACCCCTTATTGGAGATAGGTTAAAGACAACCTTTATTGAAAGCTATCCTAGTGGTAGCTATGGAGAGCAGCCTTCAGGCTAAGTCTTGAAGGAATGTAAAGCAGCTTGTTTTACCAGTCTATAATCTCTTGAGTGACCAAATGAAAGAGCACCACACCAGGTATATATTCAAAATATATGTATTTATTGCTAAACACACCCCTCTAGTCTCTTTATGAGGCTAGAGTTCGAAGTACACAAGTTATAAGTTATTTAAAGACAGTAATAGCACAAATACACGTTTGGGCCCTAGGGGCGTACCAAACCATATACCAATAAAGTGGTATAAGAACCACGACTGAACTAGACACTAGGCCTAGAGCCTCTAGAAGTGCTTGGACCACAAGGAACCACCCAAGGTAGTGACACAGGGGACCCACGGGGACGCGTGCAGTGTAAATACACAACCGCGATACGCCGTTAACTTCTATGGAGAAAGTCGCGATCAGGAAATTAAAGAAAAGGGACACTTAAAGGAGGACTTGGAGCAAACCCTTTGAGAACTAGTACTTTGAAGAGTCTCTACCCACAGGAGCACCGGAGTACTCGTGTTACCTCACCCAGGGAAGCCGGGTGCATAGGTGCCTTTCGGGGTCGGGTTTCGTCGTCGATTTGAATGGCGATCTGCTGCAAAGTGCTGCTGGCGACCAAGTGGAAAGTGTCCGGGTGGATCCAAGAGTGGATCGGAGATCTGAAGAACCTGAAAGCAGAGGGGACAGAGTCTGGGTCACTAGCCAGTGACCAGGAAGGCGATGGACAGATGCCCACCGATGTCGCTTGCTTCAAGTGCGTTGACGGTCGTCTTGACTCTTCAGCCACGAGGTCCAGGAGGCGTTGTCGGCGACCAGGAGCAGGATTCGGGCTGGTACACGATGTCTGTCGAGTGCTGAGGTGTCGGCGACCGGATTGGACCCAACAAGCCTTGGCAAAGGCAAGTCTCGATGAAGATCGTCGATGGTGCAGACCAGCAAGGTCTGGGGAACTCACCCAGTGAGGGTAAGTGAGGGCAGGCCTGGAGCAACCAGGATGCCCAAGAAGAAAAAGATTGGCCTTCGTGAAGGGCTACTAGCCAACGGGCTAGCGACCGCAAAGGAGCCTCGAGACGTCGCAAGTGGATCTGGCTCACAGGACACTCGTGGAGTGGAGGCCAGTGATCTTCGGTGCAGTTGGTCCTGGAGGCTAGGGCTACTCGGAGCCCAAAGCACGACTTCGTGGGAGACCCAGAAGAGGATGCATTTGCAAGTGTGCTCGGTGTCCAGGGGTCACAGTCTCACGTTACCTACGATAGCTACGGGCCTCAGCTTTGCTGGGGACTCAGGGTAGCCTCGGGGAAGACTGAGAATCCACCTCTGACGGGAGCTTCAGAAATGCAGACCGGACAGATGCGTCTTTGGTGCCTGCCAAGCAGGGGAGTCACTCCTTGACCCCAAGGGAGATTCTTCTCTCCTCTAATCTTGAGTAGAGGGTCGAAGGTCCAGGATTCTGTTTCAGAGTTTCGTCCAGGGATAATCTAAAGTCCTAAGGACTGGGTTCCTATACTTATACTAAGTATAGGGGTTGGACTACTCTGTGGCCCCACCTATGGGTGGGTCAGGGCAGAGGGGTGGCTACACCCCTTTCCCTTTGTCCAGTTCACGCCAAAGCAGGGGCTGCAAGCCCTGATCCGGTTTGAACTGGGGTATGCACTAGGGACACCAAATGTGCCCCCAGTGCAGGACTTCAAAGCACCCGAAAGTGCTCCCGCCCAGCCCCAATACACATTATCCTGTCTGGGGAGGTGGTCACACCTCCCTGGGACAGGAAACCTATTGTCCAGGCCTCCCCTGCCGGAGTTTCGTCCAGCAGCAGGAGGCCAGACTCGTGTCTGTGGCAGCAGCATCCATTTTGTGATGCCAGGGCTTTAGAAAGAAGTTACCGGGCTAGCCAGAGTTAACATGTCTTTCCCTCTAGAAGGGTGGAATGCTACCCCCGCTGCCAGAATTGGCGGGGGGTAGTATTCCAAGATGTTTGACACCAAACACGACATGTTTAGGTGCAGCCATTCCAAAGTTAGCATTTAACGTGAGGTTATAATGCGCTTAAGAGTATATGGTCAGGCTGCACTACAAACAGCATCAGAGAAGGGTCTCCGAACGCTGCAGAGGGGCCCTGCTCATGCAGGGGCACCCCTTCACATAAGAACCACGCACTCTGCCTTTAGGATTGATAAGGCCTGCCTTAGGAGTGACTTATAGGTTTATATGTGTGTATGTATTTAGTGATATAGGTAACCTATATCACAGTAAGAGGTGCATGCACCACCTTACCCAGGCTGCAGTAGCAGACCTGTGGTGTCAGTTTGGATGGCCTTCCAGGGGTGGCATAATACATGCTGCAGCCCCTGGTAGGCCTCTGAGGTACCTATGCCCTTGGTACATAGTATACCATATACTAGGGACTTATAAGGGCACTCCAGATTCCAATCAGTGATGTGCCTAAGGCACATGGAAACCATTTTAGAGAGGAAGCAGCTAGGCTGGGGTTCTGATTAGCAGGGCCCCAGCCAGACTAATGTCGAAAAACAGTGAAGCATCAGCAAAAAGTGGCGGTACCCATGTGAAGCAGATCCTACTCTCCTACAGAAATGACCTAGGCACATTGACTGGGGTAGGTTTGGAAATGCTAATGAAGGACACCTTTAGACAATTGATGTTGCTTTTGCCTCAAACTGTCTTTGTATATTCCAATATAAGCCAAAAACATAAGTGGAAATGGTCAAACAAATTTTGTCCTCAAATTGAAAAATCTAGGAAGAATATCAACAAAGCTGTGTCTGCATACCTCAGAGACCATAGAATGGGGTCGATTTACAACAACATACGTTTTGATATGGCTGATATCTACAGAAGTGATGGAGTACACTTCACAGATGAGGGAAACCGAGTTTTCCTGATTAGCTTGAAGCTGTGCATTCTCACTTACATGTAGCTCCAACTAATAAACACAAGGGCTCTTTTTAAAGCCACCTTATATTCCCAATTTCGGCTCACAGAGTGTCACCTGCGATCCGTCGGGCAGGCTCGCAGAGGAAGAGCTGCGGCCCGTGGGCTCAGCTTGCAGAGGGAGACCTACGGGCCGTCGGCTCGCAAACGCAGAGCTGTGAGCCAATGGACTGGTAGTGTTTTATGGTTTAGGGTAGTGCAGTGGTGTTTGTGTAGTGTAGGGGGTCCTGCTGTGGGTAGTGTTTTAGGGTTTACGGTAGTGCAGTGGTGTTTGTGTAGTATAGAGTGTGGTGCTGGGGGCACATTTAGGGTTTAGGGTAGGGCAGTGGTCTTTATGTAGTGTAGTGGGTCCTGCTGTGAGTAAGCGTTTTAGGGTTTAGGGTAGTGTAGTGGTGTTTGGGTAGTGTAGAGGGTCATGCTGGGGGTAGTGTTTTACGGTTTGGGTAGTGCAGTGGTGTTTCTGTAGTTTAGGTGGTCATGCTGGGGGTAGTGTTTTAGGGTTTAAGGTAGTGCAGTGGCATTTCTGTAGTGTAGGGGGTCATGCTGGCAGTAGTGGATTAGTGTTTAGTTATGTAGTGCAGTGGTGTTTGGGTAGTGTAGGGGGTCGTGCTGGGGTAGTGTTTTAGGGTTTACGGTAGTGCAGTGGTGTTTGTGTAGTATAGAGTGTGGTGCTGGGGGTACATTTAGGGTTTAGGGTAGGGCAGTGGTCTTTATGTACTGTAGTGGGTCCTGCTGTGAGTAAGCGTTTTAGGGTTTAGGGTAGTGTAGTGGTGTTTGTCATGCCGACAGACTGACTGACTCACAGAGCTCCGAGCCAATGGACTGGCTTCTAAAGGCATAGCCGCGACCTCGTGATGTGGGGAGAGGCAGCGTGAAAGGAGTATCTTACACAGACGCCAGTGTTGCCTCGCAGAGGTAAAACTACACACCCGATGGCTTCTACACGGAGAGATGTCATCAGTGATGTCATGAGTGATGTCACTGACCATGTCATGAGTGATGTAATATGTGACGTCATCAGCAGTGCATTGCGGGTGCGCGAGTTATAGTTAGCTGAACTAACTATAACGGGGGAATTTCTATGGTTTTGTACGAGTGAAATGTCCAACTAACTATAAAACCCCTGAAACCTATGGTTTTTTCAGTGAATTTCTAAGGTTTTTAAATGCTAATTTCTAACTATAACGTGCCTGAAACCTATGGTTTTTTCAGTGAATATATATATATTTATTATACTATGTATACATGTGAAAATGTCTCGGTCCGCCTGTTTGCCTCGTGGCACGGAAAAAATGGGTGGAACTGACGTCAGCACGCTGACGAGGTCCTCTTATGGCTCCGATGACATCATACGGTGTCGCGAGCGGAGCCGTGCTATTATGACGTCCTCGTTGACGTGGGAGAGCTAGGAAAGAATTTCCGTGGAATGCTGGTGCAGGGGATATTCACCTAAGTGTTCAGGCTAGTCCTTTGGAGCAACTGTTTATGTTGCCACTCCAGAAACTGAAACCAGTGATCCGAGGGCAGAGGCCCTGCAGATGGCACACGAGGTGGGGTGCCCAGTCGTGTGCACCGGCGGGGCAGCGAAGTGACAAGCACCACAACCCACAAAAAAGGTAACGAGGCCACTGAATAACACAGGATCTTCTCTTTGTATCTGGCAGGAACAACGAAGTTAAAATGCCCTAGTACCAAAATGTAGAATTAGTGCTACAACGGTCTTCAAGAGGACATGCGATGCCGCTTCTGCCTCCCGTACCCTGGAGGCGGCACATGGGTCCCGCGGTACGGTCATACTGCGGTGGGACGCACACTCGTTGACCTCTCATGGCACTGCTCCACACTTCAGGGAGGACACTTTCCATTAGCTATGTTTGCTGATGACGTGTCGCGCCGGCCCCGTCCAACAACAGAACTCCTTTAGATCCAAACAGACTCTTCCACTCTCTCACCGGAAGTGAAACCAGGCCACGCGGACACTTTAACATTACAACAGCCGGGAATGCACTTTTTGGTAAAAAAACAACATTCCTTCCTCCTAATTAATCAAATAAACTGAAGAACAGGGGCCAGCTTCGATCGGTAAACAGCCGTTACAACGACTTTTTTACTTCGCGATACCATTACAACGCATGCATTACCACGCATGCGTTGTACATCGTGAAGTCATTACTACGCATTTTTAGAACGCATGGTCATTTACCACGCATGCCTTTACAACAAATTTTGTTGTAAAGGTATGTCTGGTAAATGACCATGCGTTCTAAAAACATGTAGATGATCCACGTTGTTGTAAGGAAACAGAGGCTGTTCCGTTTCCTCACAACGACGTGCACCGCCCCTCAGAGACGACGTGAAGCAGGAACCACGAGGAGAGAGGAACCACGAGGACTGAGAGGTAAGGGGGATGGGGCATGGGGTGGGGTT
The DNA here is from genome assembly GCA_963921515.1 of Calotriton arnoldi. Taxonomy (NCBI): domain Eukaryota; kingdom Metazoa; phylum Chordata; class Amphibia; order Caudata; family Salamandridae; genus Calotriton; species Calotriton arnoldi. The sequence continues at coordinate 23,124 of CAWUFW010024641.1, read as the reverse complement.
TCTTTTCTAGGGTTTAGGGTAGTGCAGTGGTGTTTGGGTGGTGTAGGGGGTCGTGCTCGGGGTAGTGTTTTAGGGTTTAGGGTAGTGCAGTGGTGTTTGGGTAGTGTAGGGGGTCGTGCTGGGGGTAGTGTTTTAGGGTTTAGGGTAGTGCAGTAGTGTAGGGGGTCGTGCTGGGGGTAGTGTTTTAGGGTTTAGGGTAGTGCAGTGGTGTATGGGTAGTGTAGGGGGTCATGCTGGGATAGTGTTTTAGGGTTTAGGGTAGTGCAGTGGTGTTTGTGTAGTGTAGGGGGTCATGCTAGGGGTAGTGTTTTATGGTTTAGGGTAGTGCAGTGGTGTTTGGGTAGTGTAGGGAGTCATGCTGGGGGTTGTGTTTTAGGGTAGGGTAGTGCAGTGGTGTTTGTGTAGTGTAGGGGGTTGTGCTGGGGGTAGTGTTTTAGGGTTTATGTTAGTGCAGTGGTGTTTGGGTAGTGTAGGGGGTGGTGCTGGGTAGTGTTTTAGGGTTTACGGTAGTGCAGTGGTGTTTGTGTAGTGTAGGGGTTCATGCTGGGGGTAGTGTTTTAGGGTTTAGGGTATGGCAGTGGTGTTTGGGTAGTGTAGGGGTCGTGTTAGGGGTAGATTTAGGGTTTAGGGTAGTGCAGTGGTGTTTGTGTTGTGAGGGGGTCGTGCTGGGGGTAGTGTTTTAGGGTTTAGAGTAGTGCAGTGGTGTTTGTATAGTGTAGGGGGGTTTAGGGTAGTGCAGTGGTGTTTGTGTAGTGTAGGGGGTCATGCTGGGGGTAGTGTTTTAGGGTTTAGGGTAGTGCAGAGGTGTTTGTTTAGTGTAGGGGGTAGTGTTTTAGGGTTTAGGGTAGTGCAGTGGTGTTTGGGTAGTGTAGGGGGTCATGCTGGGGTTAGTGTTTTAGGGTAGTGCAGTGGTGTTTGGGTAGTGTAGGGGGTCGTGCTGGGGGTAGTGTTTTAGGGTTTAGGGTAGTGCAGTGGTGTTTGTGTAGTGTGGGAGGTCATGCTGGGGGTAGATTTAGGGTTTAGTGTAGTGCAGTGGTGTTTGGGTAGTGTAGGGAGTCATGCTGGGGGTAGTGTTTTAGGGTTTAGCGTAGTCCAGTGGTGTTTGTGTAGTATAGGGAGTTGTGCTGGGGGTAGTGTTTTAGGGTTTAGGGTAGTGCAGTGGTGTTTGGGTAGTGTACGGGGTCGTGCTGGGGGTAGTGTTTTAGGGTTTAGGATAGTGCAGTGGTGTTTGTGTAGTGTAGGGGGTCATGCTGGGGGTAGTGTTTTAGGGTTTAGGGTAGTGCAGTGGTGTTTGGGTAGTATAGTGGGTAGTGCTGGGTTAGTGTTTTGGGTTTACGGTAGTGTAGTGGTGTTTGTGTAGTGAAGGGGGTTGTACTGGGGTAGTGTTTTAGGGTTTAGGGTAGTGCAGTGGTGTTTGTGTACTGTAGGGGGTCGTGCTGGGTTCTAGTGTTTTAGGGTGTAGGGTAGTGCAGCGGTGTTTGTGTAGTGTAGGGGGTCGTGTTTTAGGGTTTAGGGTCGTGCAGTGGTGTTTGGGTAGTGTAGGGGGTCGTGCTGGGGGTAGGGTTTTGGGTTTAGGGTAGTGCAGTTGTGTTTGGGTAGTGAAGGGGTCATGCTGGGGGTAGTGTTTTAGGGTTTAGAGTAGTGCAGTTGTGTTTAGGTAGTGAAGGGGTCATACTGGGGGTAGTGTTTTAGGGTTTAGGGTAGTGCAGTGGTGTTTGTGTAGTGTAGGGGGTCATGCTGGGGGTAGATTTAGGGTTTAGGGTAGTGCAGTGGTGTTTGTGTAGTGCAGGGGTCGTGCTGGGGGTAGTGTTTTAGGGTTTAAGGCAGTGCAGTGGTGTTTGTGTAGTGAAGGGGTTGTGCTGGGGGTAGTGTTTTAGGGTTTATGGTAGTGCAGTGGTGTTTGTGTAGTGTAGGGGTTGTGCTGTGGGTAGATTTAGGGTTTAGGGTAGTGCAGTGGTGTTTGGGTAGTGTAGGGAGTCGTGCTGGTGGTAGTGTTTTAGGGTTTAGGGTAGTGCAGTTATGTTTGGGTAGTGTAGGGTGTCGTGCTGGGGGTAGTGTTTTAGGGTTTAGGGTAGTGCAGTGGTGTTTGGGTAGTGGAGGGGTAGTGTTTTAGGGTTTAGGGTAGTGCGCCCAACCAGCCACAATATCCGTGGACAAAGGGGATCCTGACTCTTTGGAACGCTCCGCCAATTGAATAATTTGGGTCAAGGGCCCTACCACGTCCAAGACCTATCAATTCCTTTCTTGGGATCCCTCATATACTTGGAGAAAAAGGTACATAGTTTCTCATCAATTTCAGGTGTGTGTGCCACCTTCCCCTTCAGTGAGAGCCTGGGGCATTCTCCCCTCATCCTATTCCTGACCTGCCTTTCAAGGGGTTGATGGATTTTCCCCACCACATACTCTGCCACTTTGGCATCAGGGGTCCACTCCGCCGACCTTGGATGGTAAATTTGGGTACACTTGAACATGTCCGAGTGGACCCCGTCCCCAACCGGGGACTGAGAGGAGTGGGACTCTGGACGCCAGGGACGCCCCGAGTCCTTATCCTCATCGGAGGAGAAATCATCCTCCGATACACCCTCTCCCTCTAAGGGAAACCCGCCGTCGGGGTCTACAATAGTGGTGACAGCGTCGCAATTTTCTCCGGGCTCCTCCTCCTCCCGGCAGGGTGCATGTTTTAGCGTTCGCGCACTCTTGAGGAAGGTCTCCGTAAGTTTATCAAATCCTTCCAAGTGCCCCGCGTTATGCTTAACAGCTCTTTTATTCCCCATCTGGGAGCTACTGGGACCCGCCACCACCAGATCTGGGTCACTGAACACCCCAGGGATGCTTTTCGCCAGCTTATCAACCTGATCCCTAAGAGGAGCCAGCGCCCTAGAAATAGCCAGAGAGAGGGCTTGGTCCACTGCTGGAGGGAGAAGTTGGAGGGCCATTCCTCCTCCACTTCCTGGTAGGAGGAGTAAAAATGGTCTTCTGGAGAAGACATGATAGCAGAGGGTGTGAGCACAGAACAAATGCCCTTAAAATCCTTAAGGCAGCCCCCTCGCCGGTGCTCCAACAGCTGGGCTTTCCCCGAAGCTGTTATAAGAATAGACTGAGGTGCAATACCAATTACCACCACCAGGTGTCGCTGGTCACTAACGTGGCCGTGTGGGGAAATCACCGCGTAGCGGTGTCAAAATTAGGCAAGGGTTGGTCGGGAATCAAGCGGACACTAAAGGAGTGACCGGATTCCCAAACGCGCGTAAAGACCAGCGGGAGCACTCGACGGAGCTGCCTCGCTCGGACCAGACACGCCTGACAGGATCTCACCGCGCGCAGAGCGCACACCGGGAGAAACTGCGAGGGGGAGAACGCGCTTGGGCAAGAGCATGCTGCGCAGGGGATATGAAACAATACCAAGGCAATAATGCTAATAACGTGGACAAGAAACCGCTATACAAAAAGCAACAACGTCAGATTAAGCCAAGAATGTAAGGAATGCACTTAACTGACGAGCAGTGAAAAAAGAGGAAGTGGAAGGGACGTCACGATATTATATACGATGGACTGTGATATGATTAGACTATAGTTGCCTTGGAGACTACCCCCCTAATGGTTCATGGGTTGTGTAGTCTTTTGTTTAATGATTGTTGTGTTACGTTTTCTTTGAACTGCTATGCAAATAAAGTGAGGAAAGATATGCATAATCCTCGCCTCCCTCCTGCGATAGAATTCATTAAACTTTATTCGATCTGATTTAGAAACATAGATCATAAAAGTGTACATAAAAACAGTAAATCCTCTTTCCTAATACAATACAGTGAGAATTAATTAAAACCAGTAGGTAAAAACAGGTGTTACAAAGCCCGGTTCAGAGCAACTTCAGGTTAACAGAATCGTAAAGTTCAATGTTTCGCAAGATCAATCTCATGTACTTCGTGCAAAATACGCAATAAGGGGTCTAAGTAAGATGTAACGCTCCAATACCTGACCAGTCTGCACTATATAAAACTGCAGAAAAACTAAAAATAAAAAGTGTTTTGCACACTTCTGTCATTGGGCTATATGTGGGCTACATCTGGGTGATATTTGTGCTACATTTGGGCTCTTTTTTCTCTGGTGGCCATCTTGGGAGACTTATTTGTTATGAAGTTTCCTAATTTCCTCATTTACTGCAGTCTCCTCAGTAGGAAATGCTTTCAGTTTTTTACTTTGATTCCATCAAGAAGGCATTCAGATGTGTCACACATTTGCCATAAATTCAGAATGTTAGCACTCTAGTTGTTCATTAGATCACTGTAGTAAAGCTACTGCTCACCAGGGAGTTAACTGGAAGTCTACTGCTGGTATTGAAAGTGATTGTTTCAGTCTGCATGTCAGAATTTTCTAATGAAATAGAAGAGGATTTGAGATCTCACTTAAAACATGCCCAGCACGACCCCTACACTGCACAAACACCACTGCACTGCCCTAAACCCTGAAACACTACCCCCAGCAAGACCCCTACACTGCCCGAACACCACTGCACTGCCCTAAACCCTGAAACATCACCCCCAGCAAGACCCCTACACTGCCCGAACACCACTGCCCTAAACCCGGAAACACCACCCCCAGCAAGACCCCCTACACTGCCCGAACACCACTGCACTGCCCTAAACCCTGAAACACCACCCCCAGCATGACCCCCTACACTGCCCGAACACCACTGCTCTGCCCAAAACCCTGAAACACCAGCCCCAGCACGACCCCCTATACTTCCTGAACACCACTGCCCTGCCCTAAACCCTGAAACACCAGCCCCAGCACGACCCCCTACACTGCCTGAACACCACTGCACTGCCCTAAACCCTGAACCACCACCCCCAGCAAGACCCCCTACACTGCCCGAACACAACTGCACTGCCCTAAACCCTGAAACACCAGCCCCTACACTACCCCATACACTGCTTGAACACCACTGCACTGCCCTAAACCCTGAAACACCAGCCCCAGCATGACCGCCTACACTGCCCGAAAACCACTGCACTGCCCTAAACCCTGAAACACCAGCCCCAGCACGACCCCCTACACTGCCCGAACACCACTGCACTGCCCTAAACCCTCAAACACCAGCCCCAGCATGACCCCCTACACTGCCCGAACACCGCTGCACTGCCCTAAACCCTGAAACACCAGCCCTAGCAAGACCCCCTACACTGCCCAAACACCACTGCACTGCCCTAAACCCTGAAACACCACCCCCAGCAAGACCCCCTACACTGCCCGAACACCACTGCACTAAACCCTGAAACCACCCCCAGCAACACCACCTACATTGGCGGAACACCACTGCACTGCCCTAAACCCTGAAACAACACCCCCAGCACGACCCCCTACACTGCCCGAACACCACTGCTCTGCCCAAAACCCTGAAACACCAGCCCCAGCACGACCCCCTATACTTCCCGAACACCACTGCCCTGCCCTAAACCCTGAAACACCAGCCCCAGCACGACCCCCTACACTGCCTGAACACCACTGCACTGCCCTAAACCCTGAAACACCACCCCCAGCACGACCCCCTACACAGCCCGAACACAACTGCACTGCCCTAAACCCTGAAACACCAGCCCCAGCACGACCCCATACACTGCCTGAACACCACTGCACTGCCCTAAACCCTGAAACACCAGCCCCAGCACGACCGCCTACACTGCCCGAAAACCACTGCACTGCCCTAAACCCTGAAACACCAGCCCCAGCACGACCCCCTACACTGCCCGAACACCACTGCACTGCCCTAAACCCTCAAACACCAGCCCCAGCATGACCCCCTACACTGCCCGAACACCACTGCACTGCCCTAAACCCTGAAACACCAGCCCTAGCAAGACCCCCTACACTGCCTGAACACCACTGCACTGCCCTAAACCCTGAAACACCACCCCCAGCAAGACCCCCTACACTGCCCGAACACCACTGCACTAAACCCTGAAACCACCCCCAGCAAGACCACCTACATTGGTGGAACACCACTGCACTGCTCTAAACCCTGAAACACCACCCCCTGCACGACCCCCTACACTGACCAAACACCACTGCTCTGCCCTAAACCCTGAAACACCACCCCCTGCACGACCCCCTACACTGCCCGACCACCACTGCACTGCCCTAAACCCTAAAACACCAGCCCCAGCACGACCCCCTACACTGCCCGAACACCACTGCACTGCCGTAAACCCTGAAACACCACCACCAGCACGACCCCCTACACTGCCCGAACACCACTGCACTGCCCTAAACCCTGAAACACCACTGCCTGCATGACCCCCTACACTGCCGGAACACCACTGCACTGCCCTAAACCATGAAACACCAGCCCCAGGAAGACCCCCTACACTGCCCAAACACCACTGCACTGCCCTAAACCCTGAAACACCACCCCCAGCAAGACCCCCTACACTGCCCGAACACCACTGCACTAAACCCTGAAACACCACCCCCAGCAAGACCACCTACATTGGCGGAACACCACTGCACTGCCCTAAACCCTGAAACACCACCCCCTGCACGACCCCCTACACTGCCCAAACACCACTGCTCTGCCCTAAACCCTGAAACACCACCCCTGCACGACCCCCTACACTGCCCAAACACCACTGCACTGCCCTAAACCCTGAAACACCACCCCTCAGCACAACACCCTACACTGCCCGAACACCACTGCACTGCCCTAAACCCTGAAACACCACCCCCAGCACGACCCCCTACACTGCCCGAACACCACTGCACTGCCCTAAACCCTGAAACACCACTGCCTGCACGACCCCCTACACTGCCCGAACACCACTGCACTGCCCTAAACCCTGAAACACCACCCCCAGCACGACCCCCTACACTGCCCTAACACCACTGCACTGCCCTAAACCCTGAAACATCACCCCCAGCAAGACCCCCTATACTGCCTGAACACCACTGCCCTAGACCCTGAAACACCACCCCCAACAAGACCCCTACACTGCCCGAACACCACTGCACTGCCCTAAACCCTGAAACACCACCTCCAGCACAACCCCCTACACTGCCTGAACACCATTGCTCTGCCCTAAACCCTGAAACACTAGCCCCAGCATGACCCGCTACACTTCCCAAACACCACTGCACTGCCCTAAACCCTGAAACACCACTCCCAGCATGACCCCCTACACTGCCCGAACACCACTGCACTGCCCTAAACCCTGAAACGCCAGCCCCAGCAAGACCCCCTACACTGCCCGAACACCACTGCACTGCCCTAGACTCTGAAACACCAGCCCCAGCAAGACCCCCTACACTGCCCGAACACCACTGCACTGCCCTAAACCCTGAAACGCCAGCCCCAGCATGACCCCCTATACTGCCCGAACACTACTGCACTGCCCTAAACCCTGAAACACCAGCCCCAGCACGACCACCTACACTGCCCAAACACCACTGCACTGCCCTAAACCCTGAAACACCAGCCCCAGCACGACCCCCTACACTGCCCGAACACCACTGCACTAGACCCTGAAACACCACCCCCAGCAAGACCACCTACATTGGCCGAACAACACTGCACTGTCCTAAACCCTGAAACACCAGCCCCAACATGACCCCCTACACTGCCCAAACACCACTGCACTGCCCTAAACCCTGAAACACCACCCCCTGCACGACCCCTCTACACTGCCCGAACACCACTGCACTGCCCAAAACCCTGAAACACCACCCCCTGCACCACCCCCTACACTGCCCGAACACCACTGCACTGCCCTAAACCCTGAAATACCACCCCCTGCACCACCCCCTACACTGCCTGAACACCACTGCACTGCCTTAAACCCTGAAACACCACCCCCAGCACGACCCCCTTTACTGCTCGAACACCACTGCACTGCCCCAAACCCTGAAACACCACCCCCAGCATGACCCCCTACACTGCCCGAACACCACTGCCCTAAACCCTGAAACACCACCCCCTGCACGACCCCTACACTGCCCGAACACCACTGCACTGCCCTAAACCCTAAAACACCACCCCTGCACGACCCCCTACACTGCCCGAACACCACTGCACTGCCCTAAACCCTGAAACACCACCCCCAGCACGACCCCTACACTGCCCGAACACCACTGCACTGCCCTAAACCCTAAAACACCACCCCCAGCACGACCCCCTACACTGCCCGAACACCACTGCACTGTCCTAAACCCTAGAACACTACCCCCAGCATGACCCCCTACACTGCCCGAACACCGCTGCACTACCCTAAACCCTAAAATACTCCCCCAGCATGATGCCCTACACTACCCGAACACCACTGCACTGCCCTAAACCCTAAAACACTCCCCCAGCACGACCCCCTACACTACCCGAACACCACTGCACTGCCCTAAACCCTAAAACACTCCCCCAGCACGACCCCCTACACTACCCGAACACCACTGCACTGCCCTAAACCCTGAAACACCACCCCCAGCACGACCCCCTACACTGCCCGAACACCACTGCTCTGCCCAAAACCCTGAAACACCAGCCCCAGCACGACCCCCTACACTGCCCGAACACCACTGCACTGCCCTAAACCTTGAAACACCAGCCCCAGCACGACCCCATACACTGCCCGAACACCACTGCACTGCCCTAAACCCTGAAACACCAGCGCCAGCATGACCGCCTAAACTGCCCGAAAACCACTGCACTGCCCTAAACCCTGAAACACCAGCCCCAGCACGACCCCCTACACTGCCAGAACACCACTGCACTGCCCTAAACCCTCAAACACCAGCCCCAGCACGACTCCCTACACTGCCCGAAAACCACTGCACTGCCCTAAACCCTGAAACACCACCTCCAGCACAACCCCCTACACTGCCTGAACACCATTGCTCTGCCCTAAACCCTGAAACACTAGCCCCAGCATGACCCCCTACACTGCCCGAACACCACTGCACTGCCCTAAACCCTGAAACACCACCCCCAGCACAACCCCTACACTGCCCGAACACCACTGCACTGCCCTAAACCCTGAAACACCAGCCCCAGCAAGACCCCTACACTGCCCGAACACCACTGCACTGCCCTAGACTCTGAAACACCAGCCCCAGCAAGACCCCCTACACAGCCCGAACACCACTGCACTGCCCTAAACCCTGAAACGCCAGCCCCAGCATGACCCCCTACACTGCCCAAACACCACTGCACTGCCCAAAACCCTGAAACAGCAGCCCCAGCATGACCACCTGCACTTCCCGAACACCACTGCACAGCCCTAAACCCTGAAACACCACCCCCAGCACGACCCCTACACTGCCCGAACACCACTGCACTGCCCTAAACCCTGAAACACCAGCCACAGGAAGACCCCCTACACTGACTAAACACCACTGCACTAAACCCTGAAACACCACCCCCAGCAAGACCACCTACACTGGCGGAACACCACTGCACTGCCCTAAACCCTGAAACACCACCCCCTGCACGACCACCTACACTGCCCAAACACCACTGCACTGCCCTAAACCCTGAAACACCACCCCTGCACGACCCCCTACACTGCCCGAACACCACTGCACTGCCCTAAACCCTGAAACACCACCCCTCAGCACGACACCCTACACTGCCCGAACACCACTGCACTGCCCTAAACCCTGAAACACCACCCCTCAGCACGACACCCTACACTGCCCGAACACCACTGCACTGCCCTAAACCCTGAAACACCACCCCCAGCACGACCCCCTACACTGCCCGAACACCACTGCACTGCCCTAAACCCTGAAACACCACCTCCAGCACGACCCCTACACTGCCCGAACACCACTGCACTGCCCTAAACCCTGAAACACCACCTCCAGCACAGACCCCCTACATTGCCTGAACACCATTGCTCTGCCCTAAACCCTGAAACACTAGCCCCAGCACGACCCCTAAACTGCCCGAACACCACTGCACTGCCCTAAACCCTGAAACGCCAGCCCCAGCAAGACCCCCTACACTGTCCGAACACCACTGCACTGCCCTAGACTCTGAAACACCAGCAAGACCCCCTACTCTGCCCAAACACCACTGCACTGCCCTAAACCCTTAAACGCCAGCCCCAGCATGACCCCCTACACTGCCTGAACACCACTGCACTGCCCTAAACCCTGAAACACCAGCCCCAGCATGACCACCTACACTGCCCGAACACCACTGCACTGCCCTAAACCCTGAAACACCAGCCCCAGCACGACCCCGTACACTGCCCGAACACCACTGCACTAAACCCTGAAACACCACCCCCAGCAAGACCACCTACATTGGCCGAACAACACTGCACTGCCCTAAACCCTGAAACACCAGCCCCAACATGACCCCCTACACTGCCCGAACACCACTGCACTGCCCTAAACCCTGAAACACCACCCCCTGCCCGACCCCTACACTGCCCGAACACCACTGCAATGACCTAAACCCTGAAACACCACCCCCTGCACTACCCCCTACACTGCCCGAACACCACTGCACTGCCCTAAACCCTGAAACACCACCCCTGCACCGCCCCCTACACTGCCCGAACACCACTGCACTGCCTTAAACCCTGAAACACCACCCCCAGCACGACCCCCTTTACTGCTCGAACACCACTGCACTGCCCCAAACCCTGAAACACCACCCCCAGCACGACCCCCTACACTGCCCGAACACCACTGCCCTAAACCCTCAAACACCACCCCCTGCACGACCCCTACACTGCCCGAACACCACTGCACTGCCCTAAACCCTAAAACACCACCCCTGCACGACCCCCTACACTACCCGAACACCACTGCACTGCCCTAAACCCTGAAACACCACCCCCAGCACGACCCCCTACACTGCCCGAACACCACTGCACTGCCCTAAACCCTAAAACACCACCCCTAGCACGACCCCCTACACTGCCCGAACACCACTGCACTGCTCTAAACCCCAGAACACTACCCCCAGCATGACCCCCTACACTACCCAAACACCACTGCACTACCCTAAACCCTAAAATACTCCCCCAGCATGACCCCCTACACTACCCGAACACCACTGCACTGCCCTAAACCCTAAAACACTCCCCCAGCACGACCCCCTACACTACCCGAACACCACTGCACTGCCCTAAACAGTAAAACACTCCCACCAGCACGACCCCTACACTACCTGAACACCACTGCACTGCCCTAAACCCTAAAACACTCCCCCAGCATGACCCCCTACACTACCCGAACACCACTGCACTGCCCTAACCCCTGAAACACCACCCCCAGCACGACCCCCTACACTGCCCGAACACCACTGCTCTGCCCAAAACCCTGAAACACCAGCCCCAGCACGACCCCCTACACTGCCCGAACACCACTGCACTGCCCTAAACCCTGAAACACCAGCCCCAGCACGACCCCATACACTGCCCGAACACCACTGCACTGCCCTAAACCCTGAAACACCAGCCCCAGCACGACCGCCTACACTGCCCGAAAACCACTGCACTGCCCTAAACCCTGAAACACCAGCCCCAGCACGACCCCCTACACTGCCAGAACACCACTGCACTGCCCTAAACCCTCAAACACCAGCCCCAGCACGACTCCCTACACTGCCCGAACACCACTGCACTGCCCTAAACCCTGAAAAACCACCTCCAGCACAACCCCTACACTGCCTGAACACCATTGCTCTGCCCTAAACCCTGAAACACTAGCCCCAGCACGACCCCCTACACTGCCCGAACACCACTGCACTGCCCTAAACCCTGAAACACTACCCCCAGCACAACCCCCTACACTGCCCGAACAACACTGCACTGCCCTAAACCCTGAAACACCAGCCCCAGCAAGACCCCCTACACTGCCCGAACACCACTGCACTGCCCTAGACTCTGAAACACCAGCCCCAGCAAGACCCCCTACACTGCCCGAACACCACTGCACTGCCCTAAACCCTGAAACACCAGCCCCAGCATGACCCCCTACACTGCCCGAACACCACTGCACAGCCCAAAACCCTGAACCACCAGCCCCAGCATGACCACCTACACTGCCAGAACACCACTGCACTGCCCTAAACCCTGAAACACCAGCCCCAGCACGACCCCCTACACTACCCGAACACCACTGCACTAAACCCTGAAACACCACCCCCAGCAAGACCACCTACATTGGCCGAACACCACTGCACTGCCCTAAACCCTGAAACACCAGCCCCAACATGACCCCCTACACTGCCCGAACACCACTGCACTGCCCTAAACCCTGAATCACCACCCCCTGCACCACCCCCTACACTGACTGAACACCACTGCACTGCCTTAAACCCTGAAACACCACCCCCAGCACAACGCCCATTACTGCTCGAACACCACTGCACTGCCCTAAACCCTAGAACCCTACCCCCAGCATGACCCCCTACACTACCCGAACACCACTGCACTGCCCTAAACCCTAAAACACTCCCCCAGCACGACCCCCTACACTACCCGAACACCACTGCACTGCCCTAAACCCTAAAACACTCCCCCAGCACGACCCCCTACACTACCCGAACACCACTGCACTGCCCTAAACCCTGAAACACCACCCCCAGCACGACCCCCTACACTGCCCGAACACCACTGCTCTGCCCAAAACCCTGAAACACCAGCCCCAGCACGACCCCCTACACTGCCCGAACACCACTGCACTGCCCTAAACCCTGAAACACCAGCCCCAGCACGACCCCATACACTGCCCGAACACCACTGCACTGCCCTAAACCCTGAAACACCAGCCCCAGCATGACCGCCTACACTGCCCGAAAACCACTGCAGTGCCCTAAACCCTGAAACACCAGCCCCAGCACGACCCCCTACACTGCCAGAACACCACTGCACTGCCCTAAACCCTGAAACACCAGCCCCAGCACGACTCCCTACACTGCCCGAACACCACTGCACTGCCCTAAACCCTGAAACACCACCTCCAGCACAACCCCCTACACTGCCTGAACACCATTGCTCTGCCCTAAACCCTGAAACACTAGCCCCAGCACGACCCCCTACACTGCCCGAACACCACTGCACTGCCCTAAACCCTGAAACACCACCACCAGCACAACCCCTACACTGCCCGAACACCACTGCACTGCCCTAAACCCTGAAACGCCAGCCCCAGCAAGACCCCCTACACTGCCCGAACACCACTGCACTGCCCTAGACTCTGAAACACCAGCCCCAGCAAGACCCCCTACATTGCCCGAACACCACTGCACTGCCCTAAACCCTGAAACGCCAGCCCCAGCATGACCCCCTACACTGCCCGAACACCACTGCACTGCCCTAAACCCTGAAACACCAGCCCCAGCACGACCACCTACACTGCCCGAACACCACTGCACTGCCCTAAACCCTGAAACACCAGCCCCAGCACGACCCCCTACACTGCCCTAACACCACTGCACTAAACCCTGAAACACCACCCCCAGCAAGACCACCTACATTGGCCGAACACCACTGCACTGCCCTAAACCCTGAAACACCAGCCCCAACATGACAACCTACACTGCACGAACACCACGGCACTGCCCTAAACCCTGAAACACCACCCCCTGCACGACCCCCTACACTGCCCGAACACCACTGCACTGCCCTAAACCCAGAAACATTACCCCCTGCACCACCACCTACACTGCCCGAACACCACTGCACTGCCCTAAACCCTGAAATACCACCCCCAGCACGACCCCCTTTACTGCTCGAACACCACTGCACTGCCCCAAACCCTGAAACACCACCCCCAGCACGACCCCCTACACTGCCCGAACACCACTGCCCTAAACCCTGAAACACCACCCCCTGCACGACCCCTACACTGCCCGAACACCACTGCACTGCCCTAAACCCTAAAACACCACCCCCTGCACGACCCCTACACTGCCCGAACACCACTGCACTGCCCTAAACCCTGAAACACCACCCCCAGCATGACCCCCTACACTGCCCGAACACCACTGCACTGCCCTAAACCCTAAAACACCACCCCCAGCATGACCCCCTACACTGCCCGAACACCACTGCACTGCCCTAAATCCTAGAACACTACCCCCAGCATGACCCCCTACACTACCCGAACACCACTGCACTACCCTAAACCCTAAAATACTCCCCAGCACGACCCCCTACACTACCGAACACGACTGCACTGCCCTAAACCCTCAAACACTCCCCCAGCACAACCCCTACACTACCCGAAGACCACTGCACTGCCCTAAACCCTAAAACACTCCCCCCAGCACGACCCCCTACACTACCTGAACACCACTGCACTGCCCTAAACCCTAAAACACTCCCCCCAGCACGACTCCCTATACTACACAAACACCACTGCACTGCCCTAAACCCTAAAACACTACCCCCCGCATGACCCCCTACACTACCCAAACTCCAATGCACTACCCTAATCCCTAAAACACTACCCCCGCACGACCCCCTACACTACCCAAAGACCACTGCACTACCCTAAACCCTAAAACACTACGCCCCGCACGACTCCCTACACTACCCAAAGACCACTGCACTACCCTAAACCCTAAAACACGACTTCCTACACTACACAAACACCACTGCACTACCCTAAACCCTAAAACACTACCCCCTACACTACACAAACACCACTGCACTACCCTAAACCCTAAAAAACTACCCCCAGCACGATCCCCTACACTACCCAAACACCACTGCACTACCCTAAACCCTAAAACACTACCCCCAGCAGTACTCGCTGCACTACCCAAACACCACTGCACTACACTAAACCCTAAAACACTACCCCCAGAAGTACCCCCTACACTACCCAAACACCATTGCACTGCCCTAAACCCTGAAACACCACCCCCTGCACCGCCCCCTACACTGCCTGAACACAACTGCAAAGCCTTAAACCCTGAAACACCACCCCCAGCACGACCCCCTTTACTGCTCGAACACCACTGCAGTGCCCCAAACCCTGAAACACCACCCCCAGCACGACCCCCTACACTGCCCGAACACCCCTGCCCTAAACCCTGAAACACCACCCCCTGCACGACCCCTACACTGCCCGAACACCACTGCACTGCCCTAAACCCTAAAACACCACCCCCTGCACGACCCCCTACACTGCCCGAACACCACTGCACTGCCCTAAACCCTGAAACACACCCCCAGCACGACCACCTACACTGCCCGAACACCACTGCACTGCCCTAAACCCTAAAACACCACCCCCAGCACGACCCCCTACACTGCCCGAACACCACTGCACTGCCCTAAACCCTAGAACACTACCCCCAGCATGACCCCCTACACTACCTGAACACGACTGCACTGCCCTAAACCCTCAAACACTCCCCCCAGCATGACCCCTACACTACCCAAACACCACTGCACTGCCCTAAACCCTAAAACACTCCCCCAGCACGACCCCCTACACTACCCAAACACCACTGCACTGCCCTAAACCCTAAAACACTCCCCCCAGCATGACCCCTACACTACCTGAACACCACTGCACTGCCCTAAACCCTAAAACACTCCCCCCAGCACGACCCCCTACACTAACCGAACACCACTGCACTGCCCTAAACCCTGAAACACCACCCCCAGCACGACCCCCTTCACTGTCCAAACACCACTGCTCTGCCCAAAACCCTGGAACACCAGCCCCAGCACGACCCCTACACTGCCCGAACACCACTGCACTGCCCTAAACCCTGAAACACCATCCCCAGCACGACCCCATACACTGCCCGAACACCACTGCACTGCCCTAAACCCTGAAACACCAGCCCCAGCATGACCGCCTACACTGCCCGAACACCACTGCACTGCCCTAAACCCTGAAACACCACCCCCAGCACAACCCCCTACACTGCCTGAACACCACTGCACTGCCCTAAACCCTGAAACACCAGCCCCAGCAAGATCCCCTACACTGCCCGAACACCACTGCACTGCCCTAGACTCTGAAACACCAGCCCCAGCAAGACCCCCTACACTGCCCGAACACCACTGCACTGCCCTAAACCCTGAAACACCAGCCCCAGCATGACCCCCTACACTGCCCGAACACCACTGCATTGCCCTAAACCCTGAAACACCAGCCCCAGCATGACCACCTACACTGCCCGAACACCACTGCACTGCCCTAAACCGTGAAACACCAGCCCCAGCACGACCCCCTACACTGCCCGAACACCACTGCACTAAACCCTGAAACACCACCCCCAGCAAGACCACCTACATTGGCCGAACACCACTGCACTGCCTTAAACCCTAAAACACCAGCCCCAACATGACCCCCTACACTGCCCAAACACCACTGCACTGCCCTAAACCCTGAAACACCACCCCCTGCACGACCCCCTACACTGCCCGAACACCACTGCACTGCCCTAAACCCTGAAACACCACCCCCAGCACGACCCCCTTTACTGCTCGAACACCACTGCACTGCCCCAAACCCTGAAACACCACCCCCAGCACGACCCCCTACACTGCCCGAACACCACTGCCCTAAACACTGAAACACCACCCCCTGCACGACCCCTACACTGCCCGAACACCACTGCACTGCCCTAAACCCTAAAACACCACCCCCAGCACGACCCCCTACACTGCCCGAACACCACTGCACTGCCCTAAACCCTAGAACACCACCCCCAGCACGACCCCCTACACTGCCCGAACACCACTGCACTACCCTAAACCCTAGAACACAACCCCCAGCACGACCCCTACACTACCCGTACACCACTGCACTACCCTAAACCCTCAAATACTCCCCCAGCACGACCCCTACACTACCCGTACACCACTGCACTGCCCTAAACCCTCAAACACTCCCCCAGCACGACCCCTACACTACCCGAACACCACTGCACTGCCCTAAACCCTAAAACACTCCCCCAGCACGACCCCTACACTACCCGAACACCATTGCACTGCCCTAAACCCTAAAACACTACCCCCAGCATGACCCCTACACTACCCAAACACCAATGCACTACCCTAATCCCTAAAACACTACCCCCGCACGACCCCTTACACTACCCAAAGACCACTGCACTACCCTAAACCCTAAAACACTACCCCCCGCACGACTCCCTACACTACCCAAAGACCACTGCACTACCCTAAACCCTAAAACACGACCTCCTACACTACACAAACACCACTGCACTACCCTAAACCCTAAAACACTACCCCCTACACTACACAAACACCACTGCACTACCCTAAACCCTAAAAAACTACCCCCAGCACGAACCCCTACACTACCCAAACACCACTGCACTACCCTAAACCCTAAAACACTACCCCCAGCAGTACCCCCTACACTACCCAAACACCACTGCACTACACTAAACCCTAAAACACTACCCCCAGCAGTACCCCTACACTACCCAAACACCATTGCACTACCCTAAACCCTAAAACACTACCCCCAGCAGTACCCCCTACACAACCCAAACACCACTGCACTACCCTAAACCACTACCCCCAGCATGACCCCCTACACTACCCAAACACCACTGCACTACCCTTAACCCTAAAACACTACCCCCAGCATGACCCCTACACTACCCAAACACCACTGCACTACACTAAACCCTAAAACACTCCCCCCAGCACGACTCCCTACACTACCCAAACACCACTGCACTACCCTAAACCCTAAATCTACCCCCAGCATTACCCCCTACACTACACAAACACCACTGCACTACCCTAAACCCTAAAACACTACCCCCAGCACGACCCTCTTCACTACCTAAACACAACTGCACAATTTGTTACAGGCGTTGCAACGCAGGCCTGTGGTGCTTACTGGAAGTACCTGGTGGGCTAGTTGGGCCCCAGGGACCCTCAGGATTCAAGGTGACCTAATCCCCCAACTTAAAAGGTGCCACGGGCGCGTTTGCACAGTGGTGAAGGGAGGGGGCGGGGCCTCAGGTGACATGTGCGCAAACACGCCCTGTGGTGCGTTTTAAGTTGGGGAATTAATTCCCTTTGAATCCTGAGGGACCATGGGGGCCAACTAGCCCACCAGGTACCTTCAGTAAGCACAACAGAGTTGCGTTGCAGAGAGGTGAAAAAAGGTGCGTGGCCTCGGAACGCCTCTCTGCAACTCAGCTCTGTGGTCCTAACTGTAGGTACCTGGGGGGCTAGTTGGGCCCCTGGGCCCCAGGGACCCTCAGGATTCAAGGGGACTTAATCCCGCAACTTAAAACGTGCCACGGGGCGCGTTTGCACACATGTCATCTCAGGCCCCCCCTCCCTTCACCACTGTGCAAACGCGCCCTGTAGCACGTTTTAAGAGGTAGTCTTAATCCCCCTGCCCTATTATGTACTAGGGACTTGCAGAGGAGGTCATGCTAATCACAGGGGTACCCCAACGCATAGTGTTCCCTAGTGTATGTAGGTGTTTTCACTGTATTCTAAGTGTCTTTTAGTATAGCACTGGCTCTGGTTAGTCAGAGTCAGTTACCACCAGTACCCGTCTGAAAAAGTTGTGGGCACAGGATGATTTTGCAACAAGGCCTCTTTCTGCTCCTCTGTTGGATCTTTCTGCACATCTTTTGCTTCTTTCAGTGCGTTTTTTCTTCTTTCTTCACATGTCCTACCTCTGTAGGCATAGTTAGAAACTAGCATTTAAAAACCTTTGAAATTCACTTAAAAAATCATAGGTTTCAGGCACGTTATAGTTAGAAATTAGCATTTAAAAAACCTTTGAAATTCACTGAAAAAACCATAGGTTTCAGACACGTTATAGTTAGAAATTAGCATTTAAAAACCTTTGAAATTCACTGAAAAAACCATAGGTTTTAGGGACAGTTATAGGTAGTTGGACATTTCACTCGTACAAAACCATAGAAATTCCCCCGTTATAGTTAGTTCAGCTAACTATAACTCGCGCCCCGCAATGCACTGCTGATGACGTCACATATTACATCACTCATGACATGGTCAGTGACATCACTGATGATATCACTGATGACATCTCAAATGACATCACTGATGACATCATCCATGTGATAATTTCATGCATCTTCTCACACCCTAATATAACTTTTGATACACCCACTCTAAATTACAGACTGCCATTCTCAAAACCATAGACACTCCAACACCAAAAACTACATACCCACTCACTGATTCTTAGGTCTACACACACATCCACTCACTCACCTGTACAGTCACTCATACTTACAGTCACTCAGTACAGGACTATCATATGCACTCATACACCTATATAAACACTCACACACCGCCACTCATCCATAGAGGTACTCACACACCTAGTCAGTCATGCAAAAAATTAATCACACACCCATTTACTCACCTATACAGTTATACACACACCAGCTCACTTACTCATACAAATACTAGCACATTCTTACGCTCTTATACAATAACTGATACAAGCACACACGCATCCATACAGCCACTCTCACAATCACACACTCTCACTTATAGCCATTTAAATACTCTAACACACATATATACTGCCTTTTACATATGTAGTTACTCGCACATGTACCACTGAGATATACATTCACTCACTAACACACCCATACACACACTCACCCACCCAAGCAGTTCATCACAGATACACTCTTGAAATCATGCACCCAGTGAATCACCCACTCACACATCTATGTACAGAGTCACACACCCCACCCACACAAACACTCAGGCAGCCATACAGATACTCAGAGAACCAATCAATAACCCATATAGACACTCATGTAGCTATTCGCAAATCCATGCATCCACTTACACACCAACAAACAGACGGATACAGACATTCACACAGTTTAGTCACTAACCCATGCATTCAGTAAGATACGTTTAATCACTCACTTGTAGAGTCAGTCACTCACGTACTAAATCATCCATTCAGACACTTATACACCCACTCATTCTTCAATACGCCTTTCCCTATATATATTAAACATATTTAAACTTTACAGAAACACACAGTCACTGGATGATGTCATCAGTGATGTCATCAGTGATGTCATTTGAGATGTCATCAGTGATGTCATCAGTGATGTCACTGACCATGTCATGAGTGATGTAATATGTGACGTCATCAGCAGTGCATTGCGGGGCGCGAGTTATAGTTAGCTGAACTAACTATAACGGGGGAATTTCTATGGTTTTGTACGAGTGAAATGTCCAACTAACTATAACTGTCCCTAAAACCTATGGTTTTTTCAGTGAATATATATATATATATATATATATATATATATATATATATATATATATACCTCACGCCCCCGCAATGCACTGCTGATGATGTAACATATTACATCACTCATGACATGATCAGTGACATCATTGATGACATCACTGATGACATCTCAAATGTGAAATGTGATCCACGCGTTTCGGCTCGTCCGAACCTTGATAAAGATACAAGACGTCATTGTAGCTTCCTTATTTAAATGTACAAATGCCTCCAATTGCCAACATTAACAAAGGACTACATATCACTTTAATCCAAAAGCTGGCGGCCATATTGGCCTGTTCATGATTTGAAAATTCAGGAATTAATACAATAAAGAAAGGAAAACAAGTGTTAATATGCACACAATGTCATTTCAGCATATATTGCCCCGTGACCGCCGTACCTGTATGTTCGTCAACGTGACTTGTTCATAATAAACATACTTAGGATTGCAAACATCAACATAAACAATGGACTACACATTACTTTAAAGTGAAAGGCTATCGGCCATATTGATATGGGCATGTTGCGTATTATAATGGTTCTTACACGAAAGAAAAGAAAAAAAAGGGGTGTTAATATACACACACTATCCATAAATAAAGTTCTAGCGATTATAGTTCTATTCTATTCACAGCTCATTTGAGATGTCATGAGTGATGTCACTGACCATAACATGAATGATGTAATGTCTGAGGTCATAAGCAGTGCATTGCGGGGGTGTAAGTTATAGTTAGCTCAGGCAACTATAACTGCTGAATTTCACTGGTTTTGTAAGAGTGAAATCTGAGTCTAACTATAACGTCCCTGTAATCTTTGTTTTTTTTCAGCGAATTTCTAGTTTTACGTTAAGTAAGATGCCTATCACAATGGATGGTGGGGGGTTGGAAGCAGGGCCTGGCCTGGCATTGTGCTGCCCCCACCCAAGCTTGCTGCTCCTGCCTCCCCTCCTCCTTGCCATCCATTGTCCAAGTCCATGCCCCTGCTCCCTCATTACAGCCCTGTGTGACCGTTGTTCTGCCACTGGCCTTCCCTCCTTCTCTGAACAGTTAGCTTGCTGCCCCATCCACCTCCTCCCTATCCTCTGTTGTCTGAATCCATGAACTAACCTTCTCCCTCCTGCCATGCATGGTCTGATGTGCTGCCACTGCCCTCCATTTAGCATGATGTCCCAGTCCACTCCTCCTGCCCTCCATTGCCCAATTCTATACCCCATCATTGACCTCCTGCTTAGCCTCTGTGCTTAGCTTGCTGCCCCTACTCTCCTTCCCCCTGCCCTCCGATGTCTGTGTGCATGCCCCTGATCCATCCTTTTTGCCCACCAGGTTCCATGGACCTGCCCCTCCTATCTACTCTGAGTGTTCTGTTGAGCTGCCACTCTCCTCCCACCTGCCTAGCATTGTCAGATGACTGTAACCTGTCCCTGCCACCTCCACCCAGCCTGTCCACGTTCCATGCGCCTATCCCTTTCCTCCTGTCCTCCATGGTCCATTTTACTGCCACACTCTTCTGCCCTCCCTGGTCTGTTGTGCTGCAACTGCTCCTCCTGCCTGCCCCGCGTGGCCTGTTGTGAGGCCCCTTCCCATGAACTCTCTTGTCTGTGCCCAGCTCCTACCCCTCCCTTCTATCCTCCATGGTCCTTTCTGCATGCACCTGCCCCCTCCTTCTCACCCATCATCGCCATTGTGCTGCCACTAACCCTCCCACTTGCCATGCATGGTCTTCTGTGCTGCCACGGCCCCTCCCACCTTCCCTGTGTGGTCAGCTAGCTGCCCCTCACCCCCTCCCAACTTTCCTCCATGGTCTGTGTGTATGCCATTATAGTCTCACTGTTGCTCTCCAAGGTGTGTCTTGCTTCTAGTGCCCATCCTGCCTGACCTCCATTGTCAGCTTGCTGCTCCTGCCCTGCCCCCTTACCCCCTGACCTCTGTTTTCCATGTGCAGGCCCCTATTCCCTCCTTCTTGGCTTGTCTGTTCCATTGTAATGCCCCTGATCCCTACCTCCTGCCCTTTATGGTCCGTTATGCTGCAGCTTTCTCTCCTGTCTGTCCATTATGGTCAGCTAGCTGCCATTGCCTCTTTCCCCTCTGTTCTCTGTTGTCCATGTGCATGGTCCTGTCCCCTCCCTATTGCTTTCCATGGATTGTTGTGATGCACTCCCGTCCTGCATGCCCTGTGTGGTGTATTGTGCTGCTGCAAACCCTGATGCCTGCCCTGTAAGGTCAGTTTGGTGCACCTGTCCATGTCCCTCCTGTCCTCTGTTATCCGAGTCCATGTCCCTACCCCAATTACTCCTGCCTTCCATGATCCAATGTACCATACTTGCTAACATTTTGAACTTGGTAAGAGGGAGATTTTGGAGAGAAAAAAACTGGGGTATTGATTTTCCCTATTGACTTACATTGAAAAAGAGGAGATTGTAGACAGGAGACAGATCAAATAAAGCCCATTTGGGCTTAAAAACATTGGGCGTTTCCTGGCTGAATTGGGTCTGTTGTCATGAATGGTTGTACTACCACTGCCTCTTCCTTCTGCCCACAATGGTCTATTATATTGCCACAGCCTCTCTTGCCTGTCCTGCATTGTTGGTTTGTTGCCCCTGCCCTCCATAGTCTGTTGGGCTGCCACTGCCCTTCCTGCCTGCCCAGTGTGGTCAAAGTTTTGCCTCTGCACCCTCCTACCTGCCTACAATTTTCTGAGTCCGTGCCCCTGGCCTCTGCCTCTCAACAGTATCCTAATGAACAACTAGATTGCTACCATTCTATATTTATTACAAAAGTGTGGCACGCCTGACGTCATCTTGATGTAAACAAAACTGTAATACCTAGAGCATTTCCTTTAGAAATTACAGAAATGAGAGGGTCTTATTTGCAT